>OENT01000095.1:0-26004 GCA_900239685.1 Rotaria macrura | reverse complement strand
TGCATCATGATACTGCCGAAATCTGTTGTATTAGACCTATATCGATAGAAATACACTGAATATCATAAATATGCTTTTAAATTCTGGTAGAGAGGAGAATTCTGCATGACATGGGTGCATTTTGACGAATATTGTAGCAGTTTTAATGCTCCTTCAGGTCAAAAACCTGTTTTTGAGGGTTTTGGAGAGAGCATCAGATCTTTCTTATTGCTTGAGTACTATGCAAAATTATATGATCTTTGTAATCAGCACACATACTGTTATCGAATCACTACGATTTCTAACGAAATAGAGACGAAAAGTTTTTCTTGGAACCTTGAGGGGGACTACAGGGATGAAAAATTTGGGTCAAGAGAAAATGCAAAATAAACTAAAGCGAAATAGTCAGGGACCCATTTCTTCGATTGCAAAACTCTCAGTATCGTTTCATCTATCCTTAATTAAATCCTTTATTCCTTTCATTTAACTTTATTTTTTAAAGATAAAGGATTCATTTATTTATTTATCTTTATTTTTTTAAAGTAAAGGATTTATTTATTTTTAAAAGATAAAGATAAATTAATCATTTATCTTTATCCTTTATTTTAAAGGAAAATAAAAATAAAGGGTCACCCCTATTTTCAATCGCACACGTCTATTTTTCATGTAGAACATATTTGAGCAGAGCTCCACTCAAATATTCACGAAGTATACTAAAGAAATGGACTAGAATTGTTGTTTACATATTCTCATGAGTCATTAATATCATTCAGTTTACGATGGTTTATCAGAGACACCTATCTTTGTCTGTGATTGCCAATGCGAAGTTTCTACTGTATTATACTTCAACATTTCTTAGTGATTGCGTCTAGCAAAAATAAGAACAAAATTGTCATACTTATGATAATTCATAACGATCAAATCCATCATGATTATATTTCAAGTGAGAATAAGACTTTGTTTCCAAGTTTGTTCTTCTGCTAGGGGCGAAGTTAGTCTATGAAGCAAAATTCATCCTTAGCAGATAAATGAATCTCGATGAAAGGAAAAAATGATACACGAGCTACATTTTCGGTAGCTATATACTATTCTACAAACCCATAGTCTTAAAATGATGAAACTATTTTAGGACGAACAATATACAATGTTCACATGAACTCGAGAACATGTTTCTTTTTGAAGTATTTCAGTCGAAAGTTTGTCGGATATTGCAATAGGTAAAATTGAGAATAAATACGGTCGACTTTCGAGAAATCTCTTTCTAACATATTTGGGCTGTTTCGTATGATTTCGAATCTTGTATTTCAACTGAAAAATAATGAAATTTTATGTCAATATCTGTAATTATTTCTAGAAAAATTGAGTTAAAGAGATCTCTATGCAACAAAATGCCGTCCAATATGTTTTATGCTGAAAAATATCAATTAAAAGAAAGAACACAGTATAAAGAATAGACACTTGTACTCTTTTACCCACTTGCAAGTCCTAATGAAGGGTGTGAATCAAGCAACATAATTCGCATTTGAACAAAACCTTGGAATAATAAATGAATTCAGTTTTTAGTGCGTTTCTGAAAGATTGAGTATGACAATCTTGACGAAGTGTGCCTAAGAAAAATGTAACTGCTTTTTTTAAAATGATCTCAGTTCACATACTGCTGAAGATCTTCTACTTGCATTGTCCAAAATAAATTCATTCATCGATATATTAACCGATTTTAAGTTACACGATAGGTTCGTGTAAGTATTCAATATTTTACTTTTCAAAATATATTTTTTTTAAATCTGTTATTGAATATTTCTGTTCTTGATATAGTTAATTTCGAAAAATGAATGATTCTTAAAAAAGATTCAAAATAAATAGTCTTGTTGTTCGAATTCAAACATCAAGCTTTCTCATGTAATTATTAGTCAAGATGATGAAGAAAACTACAGATTTCGCCATTATCTATTTTGTCTGCAGACGCTCGAGAGAGTTCTAATATAAATTCATCAGCATGTACGATGCTTCAATGTTTGATATCTTTAACAGTGATAAACAATGCCAATTTTTTTCTTCATAACTGTTCAAGTCGCAAGTCGCTTGTTGCTTTTATTGTAAAATGATTCAGGAAATAACGGGATGTGAGAAGTTTCTATACACACAAATGGTTGTGTCTCTTTCAAAACCACTGCAGATAAAGAACGAGACATATAAATAGGAAACCATCTGTGTTTCCAGTTCCTAAATACAATATTTCTAAATATTACTTTTTCACAATCAATATTTCTACTCTTACCTTTCCATTTTATCCTACAAATTAATTTCTCGAAATCTCAAGGTCTTCTTTTTCATCTACCATATTAATTGATAATGTGAATTTTTATATACGAATACTTTTTCTTTTGAATACTACTTAAAATCTATGGATTACTGTGATCATCAATCAGTAATAGAATTAACGCTTATCTGATAAGAAGAAATCCATTTGTCTAATACTTGTTATAATTGAATTATTTACATTTTCCTGTTCCGTGCGTAACGTTGATGACATGTACAAAAAGCATTTATAATTCACCATTTCATCATAGATATATTTGATACATATCCATTTCATGGAATGTACTAGTGTTCTTACAACTTCATTGGAGAACTAATTAAAGAGTTTGATAAGTCTAGGCCATTGCTGCAATTCATAGAATTCTATTTATCTTATATAGAGGAGTTTTCCTAATCTTATCAATGCCCTTGCTTCTTCTATTCTAGCATCGACTGATGAGTTGAGTTTTGAATTATCATTTGTGTTCGATTGAATTAAAATTCAACATGTCTCTTGTTTACAAGCCAATGCGAGTAAATTGAATTGGTAGACATGTGGATGAGAAATGATTGTTAAAGAAAGCCACCAAAATGTCCGGAGAGTTTAGAAAGAAAATGCACTGACGTGAGACATATAGCAGATGTTATCTTCAGATAGAAACGGAAAACAAAAATATGTAAATATAGGATAATACAAATGCTATTTTAACGAGTAAGAAATGCTTCATTGTTGTCGCTAATCGTATACTGATTGGACTGTTGTTTTGTCATCAGGAAAGTACAAAGAAAACTGTTGTCTTGAAATAGTGTTTTCTGTCATTATAGAGATCCATAATCATCGGGGACTTTTTGAAGGAAAAAAAACAATTTTTTTTGCCGGCTTTCAACTTTGCTTAAATAATATAAAATACTTGTATTAAAATTTCTATATTACTTTTGTATGGTGCGCAATTTCAGGCGATGAAATTAAGAAATGAACTATTGCGAAAAAATAGTGATTGTCTTCATAATTAATGTTAAAATTATAACCTTAATGGAGTATATGCTTTTGTAGGAATATAAATTAAAAATCCTATTCAATGAGAATTGAATAATCAGCTCAAGAAATCATATTGTAAAGAAGATAATGACAATGTTCATTTTACGACTCAGTGAAATAAATTTCTGCCGATGATTGATTACTTCTTTTATTATGCTCATAAGTCTTGCTATAATGACTTTTAATTATTGATCCTCATGATTTCAATCACAGTAGGACTATATAATCGATTGTCGTATGCTATTCAACTTGTTATTTTGACAACGAGTAGTACTTCACGACAAGACTAGTATTATTGGCACTTATTATGGACTGATAAAGACTTGAAACGTTTTCTTGCGGAATTTTTCCCTAAAGAAATGTTTGATAGATTCAGCCACTACGACTCGAACATTTTGCCAATGGTTTGAAGTTCAGCTGGAATCCATCATGTCGTCTTCTTATCACATAGGGTTTTATATATTTTAGATATTGAAGGCTTGGAGAGTAAAATTCTCGTGTCTCGATGAAAATCAATCAAAGCCGAGTCATGTATTTTGGCAGGAGCGTACCGAAGTCTCGAAAGCAGGGGGGGCGGTACACCCCCCCCCCCCACCCCCCACCCATCTCAATATTTCAAAAGCAGAGGGCGTAAGGTTTTTATTCATATCAATTCAACAACTACAGTCCCCAGGAAAGAGCTTTTTTTCAATTTTTTTACCCAAAACACAAAATTTTCAAAAGCAGGGGGTGGCGTTACGCCCCCCCCTCGGTCGGTACACCTCTGTATTCAGTGTTTTCAATGGAAATCTAAAACAAAATAAACATGTGCACTTTACTTATATGAGCAATGTGTACGTTTACAGTTTGTTTTTGGCACCAAAGTGTACAAAGCGTACTGAAAGCAATTTTTTCGATCTAAAAAACAAAAATATTGTTCGTTTTGCAGTAATAATTCATCACTGATGAATATGAACTAAAATTTAGAAAGCAATTAGCAGGGACAACAGGACTATGCAAGAGATATAAGGGTCGCTTACTTGAAAAATATTTGGCTAAGGTTTTCTCGGAGTTCTCGACCGACTGTATTTCTTCATTTTAATTACAGCGCCGTCACCGTCACATTATGTCGTCTATGCGAATCATACCAATCAATCCGTAAATGTAATTGAAATGAAGAACAGTGTAGCTAAGCCTCTCATTCCGACCCCTTTGCGCCCACATGCAAATAAATGATAAGTAGACATACTGTTTCATAATCTGATACAATGTTTTTAAAAAATATGAGAAGAAAATGAGTTTGAACAACAAAAATAATTAAAAGATCACAGTCTAATATCTTATATAGCAGGTAAAGTTCTAGAATCAAAGTGTGAATAGTTTTTGCAAAGTGTACACAGTACACTTTGGTATTTAGAGCAAAGTGTAAATCAGAATTAGTAGATATTCTGTACATTTTGCTTCTGCTTGGTACACCTGCTATTGGAAATACAGGCTGTATTTCGGTGTTTAACGTCATCAAATGAGAATTATAGTATACGCAAAACACATTTGTTTGAATAGAGTTCAGCGACATCTCTCCATGGTTTGAATATGGTAAATTTCAAATGACCAATGATCATATGATGCGAATAAATAAATAATTTCATTCATATTATATCAGCTCAAAACGTTTTACTCTTGCTCTGTCAAGGTCGATCGAAAGGTTAAGCTAATAAGTATGGTAATAGTTGCTTTTTCAGCAGATCTAATGTTTACGAAATGTTTAATATCAAACAAGAAAAAAGCCAATAATTGTCAGATTAAATTATAGAAGCCATTTAACATTTTAAAACCATTTCAACTATTAGCAAATCGATTAACATTTAGAAGAGTTATCAAGTATATTTATATGTGTATGTGGGTAAACGAAACCGTGTAGATATTTCAGTCTTGTCATATGAGTTAAAATTATAATTGGTATACAATCGATTCTTTTTTCTTTTGTCAAATCTTTTATTTTTTTATTATCATTTATAAACCATAAAAAACAATTAAGATCTACTTGAAATTTCTATATTGTCTTTCAACAATTGAATCTAATGAAAATAGTTTTCATCTTTCCTCATTTCTTTTTCTTTTATAATACATCAAGAAAAGATAAGACGAGGGATTTATTGAATATTTGTTTTAATAAAGAAACCTTCGATTAATTCAATACTTTTCAAAACCAACTATTCAAAATTTTTTCGTTTTATTAGTATTCACTTAAGGAAAAAAAACATTCTGCAATGCTAGTCTTCTATACTTATTTACGAAAATGAATCATAAATTGATGGTTTTACGCCTTCTCTAACATGCACTTTTATCAAATTTATCTATTTGAAGAGTCTAAGTGCTTCGCAGAACCAAATAGTAGCACAAAAATGTATAATAGCTGTATCCCTGAGGTGAGGCTCAAATTTTTTTGATGTAGGCATAAACGATGCCTGTAAAGGAAATGAAGATACTCTAGGTATAACATAGTAACAATAATATAAAAATCATGATTAGCAAGCTTTTCGTAGTGTATTTATTAACAAAATTTGTCGAGTATTAAATGGTATCATGACGATATATTTATTTTTCGAAGACTTAAATCGTTGTCTCTTCTCCATTTTTATTCTTTCGCCAATCGCCTACCAATCCCCTCTCATACACAACTTTTTTTCTCTCCATTTTTTTATTCCATCTTCTATTATGATTAACAAGTCCTTGCATTTACACTACGTTGTGTAACGTTGAGGTCTTTCGGCTGCAAGCCAGTTCGTAAAATAGAACAGAACAAAGAATGGAATGCTATTTTTTAACATGTATATATATATATATATATTCTTTTCTTTCTCTCTCTCGTTTTTCGACTCATCTCTTTTCCGAACAAGTCTGACGACGACCCCACTAATAACTCTTCTTGCCGGTTCGGCAACATACATAAAGAGATGTGCGTCCTCCCTCTCTCTCGTTCGCTCACTCGCTCAAGAATATAGCAATCTTTTTTGAGAACGCAAACGACGGGAGCCAACACCTACGCAGCATACTTCCGTTCTTTTAGTAGACTACTTTTCATATTCATCTACATTTTTTCGGGTACACGTTAAGTGTCAGTCAATCGAGTTGATAGACAATGTGACACATTGAACATACACATTATATAAATGAATTTCTCGTTTTTTTTCTATCATTACTGACGAATTAAGTGAAGGAGATTGTAATAGAAAATTTAATCTAATCTAAATGTGTATACGAGCCGTATCAGTTGACATGCACTTTCCGATCTTTCTTTTCCGGCGTTTATCGATCAGCAGGCAAGCGAGCTGATCATATACTGGCTCCATTTGAGTGTAATATTACGAGAGACAGTCACCTTGTAGTTATTATGATTTATGAAAAAGTGGAGGAAAAAATAACAAAAATCAGTGAGAATAGAGAAAAACAGAATGTAACAGCAGCTAGTCGATGCTGTATGCTGGTTACACTTGTTTCTTCCTTTTCTTTGTTGCTTTTATTATCGTCTTGGTAAGCGCACAAGGAGTATACGATAACAGATACAAGTACAACGATGTATAAGAGAAAGGGGAAAAGGTCCCAAATATACTCAGGTGAGAATCGTATTGTTACTGTTCTTCGATGTGATACAGATGAAACTAGAGCCATATGGCTGTTCTTTAAACACACGACCATACTAATTCAACATCCGTTTGGTTATAATTTGTATAAAGTTAAATATTAGAAACATATTGAATCGATAAGAATAATAAATAGTAACTGTAGATAGGAGAGAAATTCGAGTCGAGTAGTAACTAATTTTAGTAAGAATTGTTCTTTCTCATATTCTCTTCTCTACTTATTCTTGTTCTTCTTTTGATCGTGTTGTATTCTTACATTGTACTCCTCGTGATCTTTGTAATGTGTTTTTGACGAGAGAAAAAAAGTAATGATCAATAAAAGCAAGACTAAGGAGAAAGACAGAACGTCGCTTGAGAAAAATCTCAATAAAAATATTGACATAGAGATAGAGAGAGATAGAGATACAGAAAATTTGAGGACACCGTCACTATCGCATTTATTCTTGACCGAACAGATGGCAATTTGAAGGATATTCTCTCGTGTGAAAGAGGTAGGAGGGGATGTATAAAGAAAAAGAAAGTGAGGATTTAACAAGAAAAGATTGCAATAGTCACGTTCCACCTACAACATACCGTCACTCATTGCCAAAAGAAAAATTCTCTTACTTTACGAATAGTTGTTCGAGCTTGATTGCCATCATTGACAGTTCTATGTTCTTCGCTTCTGATTATTTGTTATTATCCTTCGTAGGAGAATGGTCGCATACACGAGTTCCGTGTATCCTCATCATATAGAGAAGAATAACAACAGAAAAAAAAGAAAACACGCGCATATTCACAGAAAAAACGGGAAAAAAAGATCATGGTATTGATGACAATGACACAGCGATTTGGAGCTATGTTTCTATTTTGTTAAATCATGATTACAAAATTCTTTTATCTTTCTATCTTTATTTCAGATGATTTGGATGGTTTTTCATAATCATCGTCATCAACGACATTGTCCGTCGTCTATCTCTTAATCTATTCTTGTCTTTCCTTCTTGTCAGTATTTTCAATGGCTTCAACATTCGAACCATCACAACCAACCAACGGTGTTGAAGTCGAAGAAAATGATTCTTCGTCACCATCAATACAGTTATCATCAAATGATATTTACGAATCATCAACGAATTATTCCGAAGAGAAAATCGAAGAACAAGTATCTATCTCAGAATACGAAAAAACTGATATTACAACTAATAATATAAACGATTATGTACCGGGTACAGATACAACAATGATGAATTCAACAAATATGGTCACGGCTGAAGCATCATTTACTGAAGCAACGCCAGCTGATGTACCATTGGGAGCCACACGCTCATCTGTTGCTCGGATTCTTGTTAAACCTGGACAAATTTTTCGTGTTCAAGTTGATAATGAAGTCAAAGAAGTACATGGTAAGTTCTGATATGTGTTTCAATTTCAATCTAGATTATAGAATAAAATTAAAAATAAAACAAGATCGAGTCGCGATCATACATTAGTCTAATATGAGATAGATGCTGCTTTCTTTTGATACATTGCAGCCACGCTATGTTCGATTAGTTAATCATAAGCAAATAAAAGTCAAAGTCAAAAGACAACGGACGATGCCACTAATGATGTCGAATAATTGATCGATAAAGTCAGTTTGCTGTTTTTGTCTGGTATCATTTACTTTTCAACATCAGATATGTATCATATTAATGCCTGGAGTATAAGATGTCTAGGTAATTGGTTGGGCGTATCTTAAGTGACTGTTGACAAGGCCTTTGCCTATGATTAGTACAAAGATAAGATTTTCTTTTCTGATGAATATGTATAATATCCATCATCTTTTTCTATCGTAATTAATCGAAGAATAAAAATTCGCTTTTTTCTTTTATTAAGAATCAAAAACAATTCTTTGTATATGATGATGAGATATATGGGTATATTTATCGTGTTTCTTTTTCTATGGTAAATAAAAGGATCTTTCGTGAAAATCAATATCGCCTTTAGTTGATGGTCGTTCGATTATCATAAGTTCTCATGTGTTTATTTTCATATGTCACACGTCATTAAAAGGGAAGTTTGAGAGAAGAAGAAAAGGACGCTACTGGATGCAAGAGAACGAATAGGAGTAGTGCCAGCAGTATATGAAGAGATCCGTTTAGTGTGTGCGTGTATGTATGCATCTACGTTCGTTATTCTTCTTCCTTCAGCTATTCTAATTGTGTATGTACAGGAAGAGAGAGAGAGAGAGAGAGAGAGAGAGAAAGAGAGAAAGGAACAAAAAAGAAAAAGAACGACGATCAGAAATATACATGCAGAGCACAAAACAGTGCATTAAACAACTACGACCTATGGCTGGGACACATCCAAGCAAAGAACATCATCTTGTCAAAAGATAACCATCGTGTGATTGTCAACAATACTCAGAATCCATATTTGAAATACAGATTTTTCGTAGTATATATTTTGTCGAAATTAATTTGGTAATTAAACATGTATGAAACGAGATGTTTTTCAACGGTTGGATTTTACTCAACAAATTCCTCGTGCTCATCAAATAATAATTCCCCGGATTCATTGAAACATCAACGTTTACTTATTAACACAACTCCGTCACCACCCCATCTATGTCATACATATTTTCAACCACCACAGTATATTTTTGATCATAATCAATTTCATTTTAATCATAATTACAATAACAATAATAGTAATTCGAATGGTAGTAGTGAAATGAATTCATCGTCGTCATCATCATCATCATCATCTTCGTCGTCATCCTCATCAACAACTTCCAATTATGATCAATTACATTCTTGGTTTGCTGTTCAATCAAATAGGCAGCAACAACTACAGAGTACGTCTTTAGAAATAATGATTGGCTTTCGTTTATTTACTTATTATTATTTTTCTTTTTGAATATGAATTTATTTCATGACCAATATTAAGTGAGAAAGAAAAAATATCTCTATTTATTCGAACAAAATTCTTTCTTTCGCATTCTGATTTGTACATGCATGTGTATGTTGTGCATTTCATCAGCATCACAATATTGTACTCGTATAGCCATTGAAGAGCAAAGCGAATGACGAAACAAACAGTGATTATGATTGATGTACATGGTGCGCGTGGTCAACGTCAATGATTTGACCACGAGAATACTAGAATTAGAAACAGCAATTTTCTTTGTGAAGAAAAATAAAGCTTTGCTCGTCGTCGTATTACTAATATATGTGTATCTGAGTAGCGCCTGGATGAAGATAATCGTTTATTTTATTATTGTTAGGCTGACGTCATGGAACTACTCATTGAATCATTCATTCGCCCACTATCGGAGCAGTCATGACAAGTAGCGCCTGTTTTTTCCTCTCTCTCTCTCTCTCTCTCTCTCACACACACACACACACACACACTACCTACCTATCTTTTACGATATGTCTATGGCCTTTTGCTAGGCTTCTTTACCTTGAATAGGAAAAAAAGAAATAGAGAAAAAGAAACGCATTTGACAATTTATTTCGTTCTTCATGATTCAATACACTACAAGAACTTAGTGTATATTCATAAAATTAAATTTATTGATGAAATACTTGAAGAAAAACATTAACTTTTCATATTCAACTATCATTATTTCAGGTCCTGCAACGGTGAGAATGATCTCCGAGAACGGACCAGCCTTTCCATTGCCGTTACATTTACCACCAGGACATATCGTTCAACAAGTTTTAGACGAAAATGGCGTATTAACTCATGTTATTATGCCTCAATCAGGACCACCACCACCCCCACCGCATCATATAGTAAGCATGTTTCTATATAAAAATTCATCATCTCATTATGTAAGAAACATCAATGAATGCACGTGTTTTTTTTGCTAGCATCCCGGTTTTCCTCCATCTTCTTACAACGGACTATATGGTCATCATCATCAGTATCATAATCCAACTCCATATGGACCTTATCCACCTGATGCATTATCGTATTCACAACGTCCGTCTGGTAGCCATACATCACCAACAACAAACTGTATGAATATATAATAACATACTAGATTGAAATTTTTATATCAACAATTACTATCTCTTTAGCATCTCATTGTTTACTGCATCTATCGGAAAGTAATGGTTCAACGGCAACGACAATAGCAGGATGTACTACATCTATGTCATCGCCATCAGCGAACTCAACAACTAATCAACAACTTCATTCACCTGTATATAATTCAAATAACAATGCATGTAGTACAAGTGGAGCAGGAGGGGGAGACGGTGGCGGTAGTAGTGGAGGTGTATCGAATGGAAGAAATTTAAATAATACTGGGCCAAAACGACGTATACAACAATCTCATGCGAATAACAATTCATATGTAAATAATATTAGTTTGAGTAAGTTTATTTGAATATTATAAAGAGCGCTTTATTTTACATCGAAAGATGATTAAATATTGATTTAGTTAAACTTATCTTTTTAATGGACAATAATTTAAATCGATCTTTACCTATTAAAAGTTATCGACAAATTCGTTTAAATTCAAAATTCTTCATAGGTGTTTTTTTTTCATTTTCATGATCGAAATATATTCAAAAATGAGTTGATACATATTTATATAGAACTGTTAATATTTGTTTAGATGGTTCACATAAATCGCAACATCATTCTCATCATCATGCAATACCACCGCCATCATCGTCATCATTAGCTCATTACCCTCCATTTTATCGAGATATGATTGTTCAGCCAACAACTGAATCTGTTGATTCAGCAGTTGCAGCTGACTTTGATAAAGAACGACAAACTATTGAAAAAAATCTGTTGCAATTATCTTCGCCGATTGTAAGCATCGCTTTTACCTTTTTCTTTTGTCGAAGTTGAAAGAATATTGTTGAACAAAAAAAAACAATTGTTTTCTTTAATAGATTCAAGATATTGAAAGTCGAAGTGCTCTAGTAAAAATTCAACCACCACATTCAATCGCATCATTGGATTATTCGATTGATTTTACTAATCTTATCTATGAATTATTATTATCTGACAAAGGCAAAGATGCTAAATACAAACAAGTATATTGGTAAGAGAGTAGAGAGTGAGAGAAAAAACGAAACCATTCGTCACTACTATTTGTTCTATTTCATCATTTCGATTTAAATTACTCGGCAGTTCATCATGAGAGAAATGAATTCGAAAAAGAAGTTTCGACAATATCGAATGTCTTATAACCTTGATCAACAAATATTACCACGTACTTTCTATGTGTACAATAGAATGAATCAAGATTCTAATGTTCGTTCTTTTTTTTATTATCAATCGTAAAAGCTGAGTTCATAAGCTGAAAATTCGTTTGAAATTTAAGAAGACGTCCTAGAAGTTCTGATATGATATTATTAGGTATCGTTCTTTTTTTCAAAAAAAAAGTGTCAAGTTTTTACAGTTTTGGTACAGAGTATAGTTGAAAAAAGTGTTGCCATACGATCAGATTAAATTCTAATCTTTTAGTCTCATCATAGTTTGACTGCAAATAGAGTATATCAAAGCCATGATTCGATTGACCTTCATACCGTGAAACATGAAGGTCAATGTGAGCTTTGTTTCTTCAGATGAAAATATCTCAACATAAAAAAAAACAAATTGTATAGTATGAAAATTCTTGCTCGATGCTGTCTCGATCACTAATAGAAATTACATATCGAATAGTTTTTCTTTAGTTGAATTGTATAGTAAAACGCAAGATGATAATAGATATATGTCATAAAAAGTGACTGATTTATTTATCGGTTAATGTGTACCCTGAGCCCAGAAAACCTTACGATCATAGTTATCAATTGATTAGATATCGTTTCTTTTCTTTTCTTTTCTTGTTGTAGAATATTCAAAAAAAAATAGAAAATATCTCACACTTCAGGAGATTGCGATTTCTTTACTAGTGGTGACATATAGGCATATAAAAACTTATTGAATAATGATCAGGTAGAAGTGAACAGACAAAAAGAATGCAGTACATTAATACCTATTCATCTTGAATTGTTTCCTATTATAAGAATTCATCGAGTTCCTATCCATCGTCGAACTGTCACTTTAAAAAGTTGAGATTTACTTATTTTCATCTGCGAGCAGATCTTCTTGTCATTGCTACGTAAAGTTTCAGGTCAGTCTCTATTAATAATATAGATGAAAAAACTAGACTATTGACTAGGAAGTAATGAATTGTGGACTCCACACAGAATGGTCGACATCTATGTCTTTCGTCGCATTGTTACGATGTACTGTTTAGTTGATTCTTGTGTACATTAAGTAGCTAGTAGAAGAAAATTCATGAAAATTACTGTTCTTAACGGAAATCTATCAGAATTATTTCTACTCATTAGGCCTAAATTACTTGCAACTTAAAACTCATTGAATTCTTTTCTCTATTGCCATTTTCCTGTCTTTAAATCATGCATTTCATTTTCTAGCGGTGTTTAACATTAGTACAAGTATACATTTTCCACGAAAGTCAAAACAGAATATTTTTTATATACACACACGCAGACTTTATGAGAATGATCAATCAACAAAGCATAAAATATTCATATCAATTCCGTAATAACTAATGCGGTTATTTCTGTGTTGAAATTTTTATTAAACTGAATTATTCAATATGTAGATTTTTTTCATTGAATGCCACACTCTGAATCCAAACTAATGAAATATGTTTGTAACTGTCACATGGATGATCACATTAGAGGGTTTACACGGGTCATTTTAAATAATGCAATCAACATAAAACATCATTCAGTTTCACGTAAAGACAAATGGAAGTGTAGTGCTTATGTGACTAATAAATGAGTTGTTTGTAGTAAACTTTTCATTTTTGTAGATTCGTGATTTTATAAATCATTATTTAACCGCTAGGTACATCTACCATGTACTCCATTTTCAGACAAATTATGCGTCACTTAATTATTCTAGAGTTTACAGTTTTGAAGCAAATATATCTTTGAATCTTTTTCATATAATAAATCAAACTAAAGAAAAAAAAATTTCTTTTTATCGAATATATATTTTCATTTGTTTGCACATTAATAGTCTAAAAAAAAGAATCAGTTAAGGGCAATTTTAATGATTGAGAAATTGTAATTGGTCACAAGAAGAATATGTGCATGTCTTTCAATGTCATTAGACATATTTTTTATCGATCTATAGAATACATCTGAGGAGTAGGAAAAGATAAATTATGCAGACGAGAATACAAATAACGTTGGACTACCAAATCATTAAAGTATTAAACTGGATTAGAATAAGCTCAGTATGTCAAAGAATGATATATAAATACCAATACGATTAAAATTAGCGATAAGAGAATAATGGCTATCTAATGCAGAACAATATTTTTGATCTAGGAAAAAACTTCCAAAGAAGACTAATCGTACTGATATTCCTTTTCACAAGAGCTTTTCAATTACAATTCTATTTGAATAAATAAGTAAATATATGTATTCTGCTTCACAGTAGAAGAATAGTGCATATTTAGAAATAAGAATCATGAATTCGACAATATGATGATGTTTGTTTCCAAGAGAATGTTCATAATTTATCTTTGTCTTCTGTTTTCGAACAACATACTCACATCCTGTGTACCAATCAAAGTGCTTTTAAAGAGTACCCAAAGATGTACATGATTGTACCCGTCTTTTTTTATGAAAGGATCAAGCGATATATTTCCTTCGGATGTCAGAGAAGTTTTCATTGATCAACATTAGATTATGTTCATCATTCTATGGAATGTCTTTACTATATTTCGTCTTCTATAAAATTTTCTCTAACTAGAAGAGATTTTAGATGCTCAGAAATTTTCTATCTTCGAATGGTAGTGAAAAAGAAATTATCTACATTGAAAAATCGGTAAAACTTCTATCGAAAGTCTCGTATCGCCAAGAGATTTTCTTTAGAACTCTTGTGTTTTTTCATCAACGGTAATCGAAGTAGTAGTTGGATTTTTTTACGGACATAAGGTTTAAACTTAAGAAATATCTAAGATCTGTAAGAAACAATCATACATCTTAATCAACAAAAACCGAAATTTAAGTGGATCTTTCATTAGATCACTATGTAATTGCTATAGAAAAAACGCAAAACTATCGTAAACATGTGTGTGTACCTGAGAAGTTTTTCATATCATTTAGTTACATCCAACAATCAGTAAATTAAAATTGTATGTACCGACAATTTTCTTGAGCATCATCAGAAGCAGAGCTCCGAATGGAATCGGACAATCCCATCCCGTACCATCCCATACCAGCCCATAGGACGAGTTGGAATGAAACATCGATCCATGGGATCGGATGGGATGGGATGGGATGAAAGATTCGGCCCATGGGATATTCTATGAATTTTTCCATTATGACATTTTTGTATAAACGACGACATTCGTAGACATTGAAGAGAATCAATCTCATTTTTCGTTCTTGTTTTTATATCGCCGATTGTTCTTCGATCATGTATCCATTCCTGAATAATCATGATGAGTCCTTTGTGATAAGTCTCATTAATTTACAGCAATTTTTGGATTCCCAAAAAAAGAAATTTCGGAAGTTTCAGAAATTACAAGCGTTTAGGTTCTGAATTGTTTGATACTTCCAAAAATTATCTAATGTCCGAAAATTCTGAAATTTCTATAGGGTCAAACTCAAAATCGGTTGACCCCCATGTTTTTAAATATCTGGTGTTTTCATGGAACGTCTCTTAAACTAATTCTTCTTCTATTTATTAAAATAGATTGTATTTGAAAAGTGAAAAAGTAAAAGAGTTTTCATCAATATGAAAATTTTGCAATATATTTGATAAGCTGATTAAATTTTATATTGCATGAAAATCCCATGGGACGAGATGGGATGGCATGACTTTCAAATTCCATGGGATGGAACGAAAAGTTTTTAAAAGTGGTCCCATGGGATGTGATGGGATGGGACGGATGAAGAAAATTTGTCCCATCCCATCCCATTCGGAGCTCTGATCAGAAGTTAATTGAAGATTGACGATGAATAATTCGATCAATATTCTTAATAAAATTTGCGTCGTAACAAATACAAGAACTTATAATTATTTTATATTTAAGTGGTGATGCAAATGAAATAACTCTGAAAGATCTTAAACCAGCTACAGAATATCATCTACAGTAAATATTTAAAATAAAACACGAAAAATATTACTATTTACTTTCAATTGATATTGTTCTAGAGTATGTGCCTGTATTGATTCATGTAAAGGTGAATATACATATTCAATTCCGTTTACAACTGAACAATGTGAGCCAGATCGACCATCACCACCAAAATTACTTGGTAGTCGACTTAAAAATTCCTTGACATTAAAATGGACAGCAACAGTTGACAATGGATCGAAAATTTCAAATTACATTCTTGAATATGATGAAGTTCGTTGTATAATTGAACAGATGTGTCTATTTCATTTCATTTGATCTTTTCTTCTGTCATCTAGGGCAAAGGTCGAGAATTTGTTGAAGTCTATCGTGGTACAAAAAAACAATGTATGCTTTCAAAATTAACGCCAGCAACATATTATAATTTTCGTCTGGCTGCCGAAAATAGTATTGGACGAAGGTAAGAAGAAAAATAGAAACAACTCGATAGAACTTCATGGTATTATGTTTTTATTGCCATATCAGTGAATTCAGCGAAACGATTCAATTCAGTACGTTGGGCACGATTCCACCTGAACCTGATCCTCCAATGATATTTGAGAAAGGTATTAAACATCTAACGTTATCATGGAATAAACGATCTATTGATGAAACATTTACATTACAAATGAATGATGAATCAAATTATTTTCGAAATAAATATACAGGTCCATTATTATCTTATACAGTTACAGATTTATATCGTAATACAGAATATAAATTTCGAGTAATTTATGAAAGGAACCAAAAGAAATGTTTTCTTTCATTATATTCATTTTCATTCTTATTTAGTTAGCAGCACATAATCAAGAAGGTCAAAGTAATTATTCACAAATCGCTACATATAAAACATTACCTGATCGACCGAATCAACCAGCTAAACCGAGAATTAAAGGACAAATCCAAGCAACACAATGTCGTATAGTTTGGGGTAACTATGGCTATGAATTGATGTGTATACAAGGAAAACGACAATTATCATTTTCTTTTTAGACCCACCAAGAGACAATGGAGGCGCAGATATACAACAATATCATCTTGAACTAGAAGAATCGAAAGGTAATATTGTCTTTTGGTTTCATGTTTTATTTAATTACTGTAATATTATCATTATTGTTTTTTGGTAGGTTTCCATGTGGTTTATAACGGTGTAGAGACTGAATATTTACTTGAACAACTTATACCTGGTCATATATATTCTCTTCGTCTATCATCTTCAAGTATCGGTGGTCAAAGCGATCCATCAGATGTAACTCAAATAAAAACTCCCGCCGTAGCACCAGCATCATGTCATCCACCGAAGATTTCCGGAAAACCGAAAGCTAACTCTTTACATCTTCGTTGGGGTATGAAAAACAATTATCTCAATGAGCTTCTGAGGAAAATCAATTAGCAGATGCTTCATGTCTGGCCCGACTATATATTTTTTCCATGACTAATCGATCGTCAAATAAAGGAATATAGAAAACAATCGTATCGTACGATTTTTTTCTTCATGGGCATAGCCGACCCGAATTAAATAGAAAATAAGAACATTTATATTCCGGAAAGGTTTCTGTGTTACTAGCAATACATCTGAAGAAACGCTTGGTTGCGTTTCTTTTCAGGTCAATGTCAACATGCATTCCATTTAGTAAAATGAAACACCTCCGAATTCTACCACCGAACTCGATTCAAGTGTCAAGTTTTTCTCACTTTATAACATTCTAAATATAAATACAGACGGACAGAGAGGCTCAAGACATAAGCATAAGATTTTATCCAAAACGAACTTCAAATGAATATCACAGATGGGGAGTTTAATCATCAAATCGACTTGAAAAATACTTCTTGGAAAAAGTGTTAGTTAGCATACATTTTTTATGTCAATTAAATGACAATAATAATAATATTGATATTTCAGATATTAATCTTACTTCAACGCTACACTTCGTTAGCCAATGATTGTCAAACTACAATCATAGTGGGTTATTGAAGTATTAGTGTCAAATTTTAAATCATGATGATACACACCTAAAAATCATACAAGATTGAATGCTAATATACATTTGTTGTATTAGCTCATAAACTAAAGCTTGACTGTGTTTCTAGAAGATGAAGTAATGCATTAACCAAGAAGTATATCTCAAAAGCTTGTTAGTGCAGCCCCTTTGGGGCCTAAATGTGGAATTCACATAATCCTTTCGTGCAATATTGAGCGCTTTGAATGTCTGTAATAGGGGAGTCTGTAATGGAGACGGGGTGGGGAGACGCAAAAAACTTCACCTTATAAATTTCACTCACAACTTTTTTCGAAAATATATGGGAGTTCCACAAAAAATCGATAGAATACAATTGACTATCTCTTATTAAATATTTTAATCCTATTCGAGCTACATTTTTCTTGGTTTCATTGAAGCTTTTAGGTATTGTTGTCAGTTTGAGTTACACCATACTCGTTGACGATCGTGTAGGCATGAATAATATACACTTCGTTTCATTAGCTCTTGATACCGCTTGCTAAACTCTAAGGAGAACGTATATGTGTAAAGAAACTCGATTTTAATATTTACCTTCATAAAACAATAACTGCGAGATAAAATACAAAATCAATACACCTATCTCTATACTACAGTTAAATCTTGGAAGACTGATTTCAAAATTGAACGAATGGAATAGAAAGTACGATTTGTTTTTTTGTCGGTTATCTTTTTAGCATATCCAGATTATGAGGGTGGTTCTTCTATCATTGATTTTGAAGTTCAAGTAATAAATCCTGATAATTCATCACGAATGGTTTATCGTGGTCGTGATCTTGATTGTATTGTTGCTGGTCTATTACCCGGTCGACCATATCTGTTTCAAGTTCGAGCATTTAATCGAGCTGGTGTATGTGACTTTTAATTTGATGAATGAATATTCAGTAAGAATTTTTCATTGTAGGCTGGTCCATGGTCAGAATATCTTGATGTTCTTTCTGGTCCCGGTGTACCTGAAGCACCACGAAATTTATTAGTTGAATGTCGAACAGCTAATAGTGCATTGTTAAGTTGGGAAGAAGGTGTAAACAATGGTGCAGCCATAACTGAATATCGTCTTGAGTGGTCTCGGAAAGAAACTGAGTCATTCATGCAGCTCTATTGTGGCACAAATTGTACATATGAAGCAAAAGGACTTACATCTGTTACACATTATTTTTTTCGCGTACAGGTAAAGCAATATAACCTAGATCGTTTTGTAATTAAATTTAACAAACAAAATGTTTTGTCTGTCTGTGTTTTTTTCTAGGCAGTCAATTCAGCTGGTCCCAGTCCATACAGTATGGTAGCATCATGTGTTACACCAGCAGCACCACCATCGATTGTTACATCTGTTAAAGTCAATCCTAGATCAACATCAATGACGATAACTTGGAAAGAACCAGCTAGTAATGGATCATCGATAACGGGTTATTATATTGATATTGGTGAAAAAGATCTTATTTTTGCTAGTCCAGAATTGACCGAATATACAATTGATGAAGTATTACCCGATACAGCTTATAGGTAAGTTCTTTTTTGTGTACTCAAAAAGTGAGTACACTTCTAAAATCGGTCAGTGTGGCCGGCCGTCCGTTTATTCGATAACTCTTCACAATTACATTCGATTAAGTTGAAATTTTGTGTACAGAATTGTCTCATCAATATCTAGGTCAAGTTCGAAGATGAAAAGGATCCGTCGAGAAATGGCTGAGTTATTGAAAAAATTGTCATTTTTCACCAAGCAATCCCTGAGGTGGGGTACAGGGATTTTTTCAAAAATACGTTTTTTTCTCAGAATTATCCACAACTTATGTAAACTGACTCAGTTTTTAACGCTGATTCCGAATCTGATATTAGTTTTGAACCAAATCGCAGCTTTCTAACAAAACATTGACTGCAAAAAGGTCTCAAATGTACAAAAACTGCATCTAGAAACAAAATTGCCTAGATATGTCTGAGATGATCAGTAGTTTTGGAGTTTCCCAAAAAGGTTTACCAAGATACTTCATCCGTACACACATTCTAGAATGACTGATTTGTCTCATTCACTTTTTGAAGTACACATAACTCTCGGACATAAGTCCGAAGTTTTCACATTTATTTTTGTTTATTTTCTCTCTCTACAATAGACATATTTACTTTTTCTACTCTTTTTCTTTTAATAAATAGAATTCGCATTCGAGCTGTGAACATAATTGGCCAAGGCCCATTTTCTGCAACAGTCAAGTGTTATACAAAATGTTTACCTCCCGATGCACCACAACTTGAATGTGTAATAGCAACATATAACACAATAAAATTAAAATGGAATGCAGTAAATCATATTATATCAAGAGTAACGAATAATAATGCTGAACATACTTCATCGAATCGTGTAATCACTTATATTATTGAAATGGAAAGCAAAGATGGAAAGTAAGTCGAGAAATAAACTACATGAAGAAATAGAAAGTTTATGTTTCTACTTTTTCCTTCTCTGTTTTTCTACTGATCTTAGTTTTAATTGTATTTATACGGGAAATACGTCGTCACACAAAATAAATAAATTGCAAGAGAATACATTGTATCATTTTCGTATATGCGCAAAAAATGATACAGGCCCTGGTCGTTGGTCAGAAATTTATACATTTAAAACATTGAAAGCACCACCCAATGCTTTAAAAGGTAGGCAATGAACTTTGTTTTAAAAAAAGTAGGCATTTATTGACTACAGTAATAACAACACACTTAAGTAGTTTATTTTTGATATACTATCAAATCGAAAAGTTCAGTATCTGCCTTCGACAGAAAATTGAAGTCATTCAAAATTTTCATTTTAACTACACTGTCCGTAGCTCTAAAATATTGTATAATTGAACGTGGAGAATACAGAGAATATCAAGCATTGACTGAAGAAGAATTTTCCGTGTATAAAGTTTCTACAGTTATTGAACTAGAACTGTGAATTTGTCTCAATCTCATGGTGTCTTCTTAGTTTAGATAGATCTAAACGGTATAAAGCTGAGATTGTAAGAAATTCTGAATACAGACGTGTCATTTATTGTTTTTTACTTCTTAATCTACACCAGAAATTTTGAAAACACCCATATTTATTCTTTATAGTTTGCTGGATTATTTTCCTATCATCATTCTACCTAGGAGAGGCAGTGTCGATTTGAAAGATGTCGAAATATTCATCGATGATTTCATACTGCCGAAAAAGAAAAAGATTTCTCAAGCCTTCTCATTAATAATCTACACTAATGATAGAAAGTAATGCAGAGTGCAGATTCAATTTATTGAGTCTTTTTCCCAGCTAGACGTTCATTCCAAATATATAAAATAATCGATCCCACTATTCGTTAGATTAAATTCATCAACTAAACTCCCCTCCCCCCCCTGCAATAAAAGACCCCGGGTCTTCTATTATGTTCCAGCGTAAAAATTTTCTAAGGGGATCTTCTATTAAGAACCGAATTTTTCCCCAATATTTAATTTAAGAGGTTTTCCAGAAAACTAAGGCGATTTCCCGGCTTCCCATCGGGACTTTCAGGGTTTTAAGGGTGTCATTATCATTATGAACATATTCTCTTAATATTTCCAACTGAAAACCCTAAGAATCGAGCATATTTTGATGAAAAAACACTAATTAAATTCTCTAATTAGCAAAAAATTAATTAATTAAAGGGGGTTTTCTATTATGTCGGACGAACGTTTCCTCCAGTTCTACATATTCTTTCGGATAACAAGATGAAGATCATCATATTACTATGTATTCATCGGTGACCTTTCGGTGTAGTGCAGTCATAATCGGATATGTTGCACTATAATCTAATATTCGTACTTTTCTACATAGAGAAAAATCTTTCTATACATGTCTAATTAGACCGATATCTCGTTGCATAGTTCGAAACTCTTGTAATCACTGTTTCAATTGACGTCTAGCTTGAGTTCATTCTTTTCAAATTAGAATTAGATTCTGTTGAATTCTACATAACATTTTTATTTACATTCTTAAGCTTTAAACATAACCGAAATAACTTCAACATCATGTTTATTTAATTGGCAAGCTCACAAACCGCTTGGTAAGGATGCTGTATCATATATATTACAGCTACAGATTTATCGAAAAGAAAATGATTATACAGAAATTTATAACGGTGAAATGACATCATATCGCGCGACAAATTTAGAATCCGGTGTTGATTATCGTGCACGTGTTTGCGTTATACGAACGACAACTGATGGCCTATCATTGTATAGTCCGTTTAGTCCTGCAACACATTTTGTTTTACCAAGACCAGAAGATTTAGCTGCAGTCTTAACAGCTACAAAAACAATAGATAATCGTGTATTAAATAATGATAATCGCGAACATCAATCATCATTTATAAGTCGATATTGTTTAACAATCTATCGAAGATTTAAATCAATTAAATTATTAGAAAATAGAACATTAACTGATCAACAATGGGCATTTGTTATATCAGTCGGGTTTGCTTTATTAGCTATATTAATAGCTATACTTGCCAATGTTATCTATTCTAAGTATAATAATGATGCATTAATATCAGTCGATAACACTTCCTCTCCTTCTACTTCTTCTCCAGGAATAAGAAAGTAACAGTGAAATTGTCTCTCTTCTTTTTTTAATATCTATTCTTCTTTCCCTATGTATGGGCTTATAACCTTTGTTTTATCTGTTGTCCTTTGCACTGTTAAATGTTGTTAGTTGGCCTTCGGCTAATGGTTATTATGATTGAGAAAAAAAAATTTATTTATCTGTTTTTATTATGGATGACATACATGCACAATTTGGATATACATATAGACTTTTCCTTTTGTGCGTATGCACGCAGCTACTGCGGTAATAATTTTATTTTTACTGTTGTTTCCCATTTTCATCTTTTCGTTTTTTTCATCTTTTTCCGTTCTTTGTTCTTTCTTTCTCTCTCTTAGTGTTTCTTCTTTGAATGTTGTTAAGTATGTGAAGTAAGTGAAAGAAAGTCATGGACACTGAAGATATTGATAGAAATATATATATATATATATATATATATATATATGATTATTTATTTGATTCGAAATATGTGTTGGAATTTGAACTGCAATAAAAGTGAACAGCTATTAAGTATTTTGTTTCTTCCTAATTATTATAAAATTTTCATTATTTGTACTATCGATTTAAATAATCTGTGCTCCTATTTGTGTGAACAATATGATGTAAAACACCAATGTGCATTTTCGGATACGACAAAGAAAGCTTTTTCAGAGAATTTGCCAGAAGGTAAAATGATGGAACATGATGAAGTTGCTGTTGCTAGACATGGGAGATCGCTATATTCTGTCTGTTAAGAGAAACAAGATACCGTCGTTCTTTCAATCAATTCTTCAGGAAGTGACCCGTACAGTATAACAAGATTCTATTGAAATAGGATGTCTGCTCGAATTTAAAGAACGTATGTGATGTAGGTGGAAAACGACGATATGATGTTTTTCATAATCTGTGTGAGTGATAATATTTACCCGTGTACGTCAACATTCCTTTTAGATCATAGTTCGCAAAAATACGTGAACTATGTTGATGGTAAGGAGAGGTAATCAAAATAACAAAGCGTAATCATGTGATCTCAGTAGATGCATCGTTTCATCCTCGACATAACTCCTTGAACTTGATGCGACACGTTTTTGACTGCTGCTAGTTCAATGATTGGAATGTGTCGTGTACATCAACTATTCATCCGTTCGTTACTTATTAGAAAAGCAAGGGTAAGTTTGAGAAAAAGTAATTTGAAAAACATATAAACACTTCATCGTAGTTATTTTTCCATAATCAGATTTGTTGAGTAGTAATCAAAAATTAAATTTCCTTTTCCTTTACTTTGACTTCGATTTAGAGTAGTACGCAAGTTGAAGACTAACCAAAGAATATGTTTGTTCTAGATTTAAGAATAAATTTAAATAGTTCCACCAGCATTTCACAAGGGACAGAAGATTAAAAAAGACGTCATCAGTCGGCGTACGAATACGTTTCGAAATGCATGTATACAGTAAATGAAATGAAATATCTGGATATATGAATACAATTTACTGTTCATTATTTAATTCAACTTTATAGGGATTTAGAAAGAATATCATTGTAATTTTCGAAGACAATATACTCTGAATCATGAGATTGGTCGTCTAGCATTATTTAAATGTGGACTAGTAGAAATCGAAATTTTACAGCTGATCGTTTTACGATATTACTAAAACATGACTGTTCTTGTACTAGAGAATTTTTTGTCGAATTTATTTTTGACATCTGGCTATGATTATTAAATGAATGCCATCAAGAATCAAGGGTACATGGAATAAACAGGGTAAATGTATAGAACAATGAATATTGAACTCAGTAATATGTCTGGAGTCGAGAAATTCAATTTACGGATGCTTTTTCAGAAATTTCCGACTGAATAATTTTCTGTCAATAAAATTCTATTCATTGATAATTGATAAACAGCAGGCTGCTAATATAGAAGCAAATCGAACAAGAAAACAATAAAACTCCACTTAATTCTTTTTGTCTTATTGCTCATTCCTTTGCCTCGAATTATGGAGTCGAGATTTGCAAGATAGACATCTTTTTCAAAATTTTTGTCGATTCAAAACAACAATTAATAACGTATTCTAGGATTTCCTATTAAGAATGATTGCTTTCTAGTTTTAGCTGCATTCAATAATTACATGTTGCTTAACTTTAATAAAACGGAAATCGAATCGATATAGTCTAATTAAAAGATAAAAGTAATGAAATGAGATTCAACATGAGTTTACAGCTATTGTGAAAATATTGATCATACAAGAGATACAACATATTATCAAGATGGTCTTTATCAGACACGTAGAACTACACTCAAGAACTATGTAATATATACGTACATCTATCTTTGGAAGTACAGATACTTATCACATTGCGAAATAACAACAAATTGTAAGATATACAATGTGACGTTCAAATTAGCAACATCCTTTGGATCCTCAACCTACGTGTAACAGTTTATAAACGTATAATTCTAGAGATATACTACTTAAAATTAAAAATCTTCTTGTCTTTCGTTTGAACGATATTTCAAATACTGTTTTGGCAATGTATTCCCATTGAAAGCAACGAGTTAACAATATAACTACTTGAATTTCACTATTGCTACTGTGAAATGAAGTGCACTTCATTTTTATCTAAACTTACTTTTTTATGTTGAAGTTGTTCGAATCTATTCAAAACAAAATGATTAGATTGATGTTCAATTCATTTTCTGTCCCACACACTACTTACGATACGCATCTGCTTAGCCCCATTCATATAATAGATTCGTTCTTTCATGTATAAATACAAATATTCCGAATGTTCAGTCGGAAATAGTGTTTAGAAAAAGCTGTTTTTTTTTATTACAAACTACTAGTTTGCATAAAATACTGAAAGACAAATGAATACTAGGAACAACAGTATCAACTCGCGAAAACAGTGTTCATTAAAAGCCATCGCTGTTCTGTTTCTTTTGAAAAAGCGTCCAAAGTAAAGTACCGACATTAGCAAAATCACTTGGTTCAATTATACCATTTTGATTATTGTCTAATTGTTGAAAGATATACTACGCCAGAATGTTAGCACCGATGCCAGTAATACCACATTGCTCCAATAGTAATTGTAAATCGTCTTCTGTTATACGTCCATCATTATTCTTGTCTAACAGAAGAAATATTTGGGCCGAGTTATTAAATCTATCAGTTATGCCGTCGATATCAAAATTTGAAGGTATCGCCTCGGCATCTTCTTCATCAAACGACATCGTGTAAAAATATTCAGACCAGAGCTGCCAACAGGCCACTTTTCTCGGTCCTGCCTGCCATGGTGCCTGGCCTGCTACGATTGAGCCTGACCTGCCTGGAGCCTGGCCTGGTATGATTGAGCCT
>OENT01000094.1:135286-221902 GCA_900239685.1 Rotaria macrura | reverse complement strand
GAGCCTGAATGTTTCAAAAGATTTTAAAATTCAATCTACTTGGCTAAAATCTGAGAATATTAGACAAGGTGTATTAAATATTAGTTTAAACTACTAATTATTACGTGTAGTATATGAGAATTTCGAAAATCAAAGCATATAGTTTGAATCAGCATGTTGTTCTCTTTCAAATGATATGTTTTGAGTTGGGTTTTCATCTTCTGGAGCTCAAAACCAAGGTTTTCGAGAAAACCTATTCTGCTTCTGATATTGAGAGCATTTCGGGATGATCTTAACATCTTTTACAATTTTTATACGCATCAGGGTGTAGAAAAATGTCTTCTCTATCAAAAGACATGTAATTCAAAATATTTCGATGCAAAATAGACCTTTGATAAAGAAAAAGATACAAGTGTTCGAAACATTTTTTGCTGTTAAAATCGACCTGTTCTTAGAAAAACTTCTAAAACTTTATGAAAACTACAACGAAGAAAGATTATTTTCTATAAAAAAGAAAGTAAAAATGATGACCTATCGAATGATGTGAGCAGACTCATAAAATGTATTTCTTTCGTTGAGAAATTTGCTCAACAAGATAGGGATCGTAGGGTGTCCGATTCGTTTCTTGACACATTGTATGTATAGTAAATGATTAGCATAGGAGTTAGGTTGTTTTTGATTGCATTAGTTTTATTTTACAGTGTGTGTGCAAGTATTGTAGGAAAAATTATCATGTTTAACTAGCCAATAGTGATCTTCATTTATTTTGAAGTGTATGTAAATTTCAATACAACTATCATAAAATAATGAAACGCAGAGAATAATGTAGAAGTTAATTATACGATCTTCTTCTTTTTCAAGATTGACATGATTAAGAGGCAAGTATTTGTTTCTGTGTAGATCATCAACATGTGTTCTGATCAATGAAGATGAATAATTTAAGTAAATATAGTCCATTAGTACGAAATTCAAGTATTCTTGAAATTAAATTCTTCAGTATATTCTTATGAATATTATTCTCATCAAAATTTAATATTCCCTCGAATAGAATAAAGATCCTCGGTTAATCTACTAAAAAGTCTCCATTGAAATCATTCTTCGTCGTATATATTTTCAAATGTAAGTATTGCTTGTGTTTCACTAATAATCGCCTATCACTATCTATGAACGTTTCTGTTCAGTCTGTAAATGAACGATAAAGTATTCGATTTATCGGAAGAACAGTCATATGATGTTCATTTCATTGAGTAACAAGTAACCAGTTACAAAGTAAAGAGAATATTTACATTAATATAATTAGGCTGTATGATTCATAGTTTTATTCTAAAGTATGTTTAGTCGACTCGAATGATTGTATAGTTTAAAAAATGAATAAAACGAATACTCATTGATACGTTATTTGATTGCAGACACAGAGATGATTCTCAATTCCTAGTCTGATAAACGCAATAAAGATTTGATTTTGAGAGCGTTTTGTGTAGCAAGAAAATTTACTCAAAAATATCAGAGGAGTGATTTGTTGAGCTGATATGTTTTCATTGATTATCAGACCAATAAATGCAACAATATCTAATCACACATTTCGTTATACTCTATATAATACTGAGAAAGTAAATAAAATTTTGTGCGCAGAAATTGAAACACATTATAATAGCTAATTCAATTTTCTTATTAGAAAATAAATTGAATATATCTGTCATCAATTAATATCTATCAAGACGATGAGCTCTATTCATACTCATTTTCTTCTTTGCTTAAGACATCAGATCAAAAGCAAGATTTAACTGTATGTAGAATTGTAAGTTATGATGAAATGAAACAATTAAAGTCTTGATTGACTTCTCATGCTTTTTAATTGTCGCAACATGTTTAAGATTAAATAGATTTTCATTAAGGTTTACTTGCTCGTGAATCTTTACATTTTTTCTAAGTATTCATTAACTTGGAATCTTTCGTGGTATAATCCCGTCATCATGAATCACATTAATATACCGTTATTCATGTTGATATATTTCAAACATTCCTTACAATCGATCGCGTATGTTTATTAATCTTCATGTCGTGAGAGTTTTTTTTAGTTCTCTCGATTATGGTAAATGTCCTTGGAGATTAACTTTTGACAGTTTTCCGAACTGCAGATGTTTACAAATAGTTACTCGAAAAAAGTCAGAAAAAAAACTCATTTACTTTTATTATTTGCATGGCTTCATCACGCACAATAATAAACATCAATAGGAACTTCTATCAAAGGTTTAACATACATGCAACTTTTCTATCACTTGAGTAACTATTAGTCCCTTGTTGATAGATATATATCTAGCTATCTATAAATGCATAAATTTACAATTCGAAAATCTGTTTAATGCTAACTTAGTTAAAGTTGATTATTCGCAATCTATCATAGCGAAGAACATAATAAGCCCATCGTTCATTTCAAAATTAAAATATGTTGTTATTAATTTGATTATTTAATTTTCCAAGAGCCACAAGCATCTCATGAACAGTTTTCTAGTAGGAAAAAAACGGTAGGAACATGACATTAAACTATTATTTATTTACATAAGAGTATCTTCAGACTTCCGTTTATCAAAAGCTCATGTTCATATTCAACATGCATGTATTAAGCAAGTATTCATCTTATTGCGGGGCAATAGTGTCAAGTATTCAACATTCTTTTTTCCAAAGGTTTCTCATCACATGATACGTTACTCGAGTTCCTCATAAAATGATCTATTCACTTTTCGATCTTCTACCATCAGCATCAATGTTGAGATCAACGTCCGGAAGAAAAAACCTTGAATAAATCTCATATGCAGTCAATATTCGACAAAACAGCTATTTAGAGTTATGTCAACAAGGCGTTACATCTGACGAATAGTCTTGAGTCGGATCTTCTCATATTTATATAGCACAATAAGAGATTACAAATTCATAACTAGAATATGTTTCGTTTGACTTACAAAACACTTTTCTCAAATTATTTGCAAGTGTAAAAATTTTTTGATTCCCGAATATTTTTAACTACACGAGAAGGCATCATAGTATATTCCTTTGACACAGACAGAAGAATTTTGTCACCACGTATAAAATTAGTGTTTTTACACATTTCCTCATATATATTTTTTTCATTAGAAATTATGCGCTTTGCTCCATTTAAAATAGATACAGCATCAAGGTTTCAGTCTGTTATCGTTGTTAGACAAAACGCATCGGTAAATTCAACTTTTATTTTACAATTTTTTTTGAGATATCAATAAAATTTTAAATATAAATCCTTCGTTTTCATTTTTGAAGTAGATATTTTACTTTTCAACGGTTTTTTGTGTTCTCGTACAAGAGCTCTGAATAGAAAAAGACAAAGAGAAGGTTCCAGCACAATTTGCAGAAAATCTTAATAAAGTAAAATATTGATTTACTTATGAGAGAAAATTTCTAGTCTAGAGAGAAGCAGAGTAGTCTCTGTCAAAATCTAAGGTAATTATTTTGTATTAATTATGTTAATAGAAACGCAATAGGTCGCATTTTCAACACTTATTTTGATGTTTAAAAGAAGCTGCTGCAATTACTTAGATTTTTAAAATTAATTAAAAAAAATAAAACAATATAAATTGCAATGTTTCTGAAGAGAAAATCTTTTAGTCGTAATTCACTGGAGCATTTTTAGTCTGAAAGTACCGAGACTTTCAATCTAAGTTATCTTTTATTATCGTAGTGAAATCGTTGAAATAGCCGATTCTGAAAGCTTTGAAATCATTGAAGTTCTAGGAATTATTTTAATTCTAATAGAAAAGTTCCGATACTATCTGTAGTCTACAATAGTAACAAGTATTTTACTCAATTGATATTTTTCGTAACGAAGTGAAAATATTGAAAGGAATGATGATTCCTCACTAGGAACATCATATCCTTTAAGAAGGGATTGATAGAGTAATACGAATACGTATAAATCAAACATATTTCTACTTTTTAGTATTCATGACATCGATAGACTTCTATGAAAAGTGGTTTTAAAGAAGATTCTATAATTCATAAGATCAGCAATTAGTAATTTTTTTTCTAGCAATCTGCCGTGCATATAGAATTATATAGTTTCTGATTTTTTCAGTAACATCAAACTTATGCTTCTATGTAATATGAGATTACTCTTATTCTTTCTATAATAAATATTAATCACTTCATTAAAATAACAATAGATTATTTGAATTCATCCTGACTTAATTTGCTTCTGTATTCTCTTAATGACTAATGTCATATTCGTATAGCTACTATCGAGTTTTGTGTTTTTTGTATTTAATTCATACGTCAAATTCGATTACAAACACAAAACTATCATGCTAATATATAGTCATCGTTGTCGAAATTTCTTGCACCCCCATCTTTAATTCTTCAGAAAAAGGAAACAGTTTTGATCTTTATTCTAGAACAATAAAAATAGTAATAGGATTCAAAAATATAGAATGACGACATATGCTACAGACATGTGCAAAATTCAAGTAGAATGCCTAAGCCTTACTCTCTCTTTCAAGAGAGAAAATATGATGTATCGTTATATATAATTGTATATAGTAGTGTTATTTCGTCTTCAGATTCACTACTTAACTCATGTCAAACACAAGTGATTCGTTGACGATAAATATAATCAATAATGTTTCTTCTGAGGTTAACCGCTATATTACCTTGTTCGTCTTTGTATTTGGGACTATTGGAAATTCTCTAAATACACTTGTATTGGCTCAACCTAAACTACGTTCGAATCCATGTGTTCTTTATTTTCTTGGTTCATCTGTAGCAAGTCTTGGAATACTTTTGGTTGGTCTTCCGACTCATCTCATAGCTGGATGGATATCAACAGATCCAACTAATACTAATGCTATACTCTGTAAACTACGCATTTTTCTTCTCTATGGATTTCGTACAACATCAGTTTGGCTAATTGTACTTGCCGCTGTAGATCGTTGGTTTTTAAGCAGTGCGCGAGTTACACGACGGTTCTTAAGTTGTCGTGAAACTGCACATAAAAGCATCATCGCTGTTCATGTTTTTTCTTTTCTTCTATGGACTCAATCTCTATACTGTTATAATACGGATCTTGTTGCAGCTCCAATTCTATGCTATGGAATGACCAAAATATGCAGAGTATTGAATGATGTTGTATATGCTTGTTCAACTGTCATCATTCCATCAATATTAATGTTAATTTTTGGTTTGTTAACAATCAATAATATAAATCGATCTCGTCGCACCATTAAGCCATTTGTTGCCGTAGTTGTTCGTACTAGTCCAAGGAATGCGATAAAACGAAGCAAATCACGATTTAATAAGGGCTCCCTTACAGGCATGCTTCTACTACAAGTTATTCTATTAACCCTTCTTTCGTTACCGCAAGCCATGCATCAACTCTATTTAACGTTTACACTGCAAACAGTCAAAAGTCCATTACGTTATGCTATTGAAAATTTCATAATCAATCTTGATTTTTCTCTAACATACGTTGGAAATAGTATTCCTTTTTATATTTATACACTTACCGGAGCTTCGTTCCGTCAAACTCTTGTTCGACTCATTCATTCGATATACCAGCAACTGAAATCTAATCTATTGAATATTGTCACTGGTATAAATAATTATCTTCTTGCTGCTTTTCATTTATGAGTAATATCATAATAATAGTGGTACAAGTATTTTTACTCGTATATAACAAAAACTGAACAAATAAGTGTATGATGATTTAAATTTGTTTTATTTAAAATTCTACTCGAAATGGTTTACATCGTCAATATGTAGTTAACGTTCATACTTTTACTATCACAATAGGTGAACACTGGGTGATAAATGCAAGTAGTACTATGTGCAGATGATACATCACTGTGCCTAACAGAATTTCCATTTCTGTTTGTAACTTATATGATGACAAAATACAATGTCATTGATTGCTTCACATTACTTGTGAATATTCAATCAAAATCTTTACCATGTTAACTATATTGTACAGAAACATTTAACTTCCTCCTAACGACTCTGGCGTTTATGCTCAATCGAAATGAATCTCTCATCTAGATTCGATGATAAATGTTACTTGATTTTGTTATCGACAACAAAGTTATAATATTTTTCTCTGTATGTTCTTGTTTAATTATATCCGTTCTCTCACTTGTAAACACAAACATTAGTTAAAGTTGTCTTCTTCGATTCTTCAATAAACATAATACTGAATTATTTAATCAAAAACATTTTCTGTGAAATTTAATAGTGTACTCTATTGATATTCATATATATATATATATATATATAAATAAAATAAATGTAGTTTAAAACAAAGGACTGAAATAACACTTTTAGAATAGTAATCCTACTAGTGACAAGGCTATATTCTTAAAGAATTTCGTATTTTCAATATATTTTGTAAGTCACAAGGTCATCATCAATTTCTGAAAGATCACTATTGACTTTCAATACTCAACCATTTGTTCGATACAAATCGAATAGCGATAGCATTACTCGCAACTTCGATTCTTTCATTGTAACTATGCATAGCAGTGTCATAGTTTTACGAAGTTACGATTTAAATGTGATGTGATTACATTTACCTATAGTTACGATGAAAACATTGTGTTCGTACGTAACTACAACTTTGCTTTGTCATTGTAACTAATTTCAACTGAATCGTAGCTATTATTAAAACATACGAGTCTCAGTGTGATCAATATCAAAGAACAATAGCATCACATATACGAAAACAGAGACTACATTCAAAGATTATTTTTCCAAGGAAAGACAATAAAGCAAGACATCAAACGTTATACAATAAAATAATTTATTAACATACATTTATTAATGTATGTACCCAAGTATCTAATCATGATGATGGTGTGTTATTGAAAGCCTTGCAATCAAAATTCAACAATCAAGTCAAAAGTTATCATAGGATGATTGCTTTCATTTCAGGCTGAAATTCAAATGAAAGAACAACATGGAATATTCAAGTCGAAATTAGAGTATGGCTCGTCGAAAAAGCAATTCTTGTATTGCGGACTCTATAAAAAAAAGACTACAGTCAAGTCATGAAATCATCATAATACTTCTCAAGATTTCTAACCGATAGAAATCAGTATTTTATTTATTATACAGACCTTCACATTTGTTGATGAGTCTCAAGACGTTGTCCGAATAAAATGAAATATTAGGAACTGTGAATGAGATGTGAAGACTATAATTACTTTAGTAATCTCATATGGCTCGTACTTTGTGAAAGTACGACATTTCCTTTATGATTTTCTCTGATAGATTTTTTCTACCTTTGCGTGTTAAACTCAAGATTTTTCGAGTGAAATGAATCCTTTATTTTGAAAAATTTAGTTGAACATGAAAATCTATCATGGGATGAAAATGCTAATGATATAAATATAAATATAAATATAATTATATAGATACATGATGTACTTCTACATTAGATCAACATGAATAACTCATTCGACAGGCAACATTTCATATTAAGCACAATGAAAACATGTAAATGTACATGCATTCTTCTTGATTGCAACCAGGAGCATACAATTTGTCAAAAAACATTTGCATGCGTTTGAAAGAAAAATTCTACAATCAAATAAAAACGAAATATATATTGCAAAGTTGAATGAACATAAGTTAGTCTCCACCCAGCGTTACAATTCGAAGATGAATGCTTGACTTTTCTCAATCAATACGAATATTTCCGTATTCGAATACCTACATAACATTAACCATAGAATTGCAGCTAAAAGCTAATATGATATACAAATATTTATTAGATATAAACGAATACGAACACTAAGTAATAATAACTAATTATGTCTATTTGCTTAAAAAGTAACTGAAGCTGTTGATTTGCTATTTTTTATCGTTCATTAAGAATGATGGATCATTTTAATGAAAAATTGATTGATCTAAGTCGTCGAAAATACTTTGACATGAATAGGCAAAGTATGTTGCCAAGTAGCTGAAACTTTCCTTTCTACGCATAATTTCTTCGCTAATAAATATCATTAATACTGAATTTTCGCCTCAGTATGAAGAATGGATCAAAATTCTGATCATATTACATGAGTATAAAGGATAATGACATGCTGCTTATTTCCAGACTAAGAATAAGACTAACTTAAAATCTAGCAATGCACGAGTAAAAGCATAACAAATATCTTCTGATTACATTCATTTAATAGTAAAACGCACATCTATACATTCAATATCATTGTACATTTATGTCTACCAATGATTTTGATGTTTTCAAATGTCTTGTATGTTTATCAATGCGATACACGATGCATTGTTTCGACAAATATTTTATAAGGATTTCGAAAGCTTCTGAACATGTGCTACGTTCAGGCAGACTTACTCGTGTACGACGTATAATTATGGTGCTGCATAACTGCGTATAATAAAGACTTCATATTTTGGTCGGTGTAAACACTTAAATATCTCGGTATAGGATATGAGCGGTAATGTACAGGGATTTAGTAATACAAAATAGAACGATTCAGGCTTGTTTCATTTCTAAGCTCCGACACACTTACCAATGACTCAAAACCTAATTCAATTAGAAATGAATCTCTTGACATCAGAATTCTAAATTCAATCATATGACACGTCAGTCATGTAGATGAATAAGTCGTAAAGAGAACTTCAGTCATAAAAAAATATCTGAAAAAGCATATCCACAATGTCAAGTTCGATACTTTTGATAATTGTTCTTAGCAAAGAAAAGTTGAAAATTTTAAATTTTGTCGAAGAAATAATGGTTTTTTTCTAATTACATTAATGATAATAAATTTCTTTATCATATCCATTTTATCTATACTTTTGTTCTGAAAGAAATGATACGTATAGAATTCAAGAGTTTTCTATGGTTTGAACTGAATGAAAAATAATGTCTTTGGTCATCATATAATATTTAAATCAATCTATGAACTATTCTGTCTGATACTTTCGATGCTATCTCATCAGTGAATACGCTTGTAGTTATATGTGAAAATTGAATGCCATCTCTCAATTATCCTATTGGTAAGAGAATTCATTCGAGCAAATAGTTAAATATTTTGAATTATGACAGCTTATATTTTCAAGATAGTTTTACTGCACATGATGTTTCAACAAAAGAAAGAGTAAGCTAATATAACTAGTATTCAGATTCCATTGAGTTACTGTAAAAGATTAAAAAAATTTGGCATACTATAATGATCTATTCGAACAATTATCTTTATTAGCTAAAATTCTTATGCTGAAATAAATTCGAAACTGAATTTTCATCGTTCAAAATTTTATCCTATAGAACTATGTATGACATCGAGTAAGATGATGCATTCATTGATTAAATTTAACGGTTCAAAGAAAAATTAAGCAGAAAAATGAAAGGAAAAAACCTAGAATGTTGTTCCTACTTAAATAAACAACACATTATCATAGTCTCTGTGTTTTTATGCTTCGATGGTCTTTCATCCTGAAAAATCCAACGTACTGTTCTTTCGCCATCATTCTACTTACATTCTTTTTTATTTCTTTCATATCTAACTGTCATGGATAGAAGACATTCGTGAAAAAATAAGTACAGTTTTTTTTCTCTTCTGACAACATCTATTCATTTATTTCAATGATGAGGTTCTTTTACTTTTATTAGTGTCTTCGAACTCGACCTTGTTTCAGTGTCGTTCTCATGACATCTATTTACTCAATCAATAAAGATATGATCATTCGTTGAAAAAAAAATCCGTGAAAACTACAGATACAGATGAATGCTCGTTCTTCCTTGGTCAAACACTTATTTCTCCCATATGAAACTTCTTCAGCGAAGATTTCTTGTACTAAACTACTGGAGATTGTTTATCCTCATCGATGATTTATTTTATTAATAGTAAACGCTTTAGAATTTTTACCATTCATTTTTAATTTGTACAGAATATCTTGGCACGTATGAGATCGTATAAATTGACAAGATATTTCTAAAAGATACTTTATTTATTTTCCATTCTAACAAGTCGAAGTTAATAGAGAAAATCAATATTACTGCGAACAAAGTCAGATGAATGATTTTATTTAACTAGATCGTTTTACATAAAAATACAGAATGTACAAGCAAAATGAATTCCTAGCACAATCTTTACTCTGTATAGTATGAATTGAATTCCTGAAACATTAACAATTTTGCTTGTGTCATAATGTGATATTATCATTTTTCTCGTAAAAAATCTTTTCTTTTATAAGATTAGATAAAAATTCTCGTACATAATTTATCTGATATTCATGCGGCATATCTAGATTTTGAAACGTGCCAGTGTACAAGCCTTTACACAGTAAGCAACTTGTTCGGCTATGTGAGATACACAGATATAATTTTAATTGTATTGAATATTGATTGATTAAAATAAATACAAAGAATTGATTTCTTTATTTTAGAAGAATGTTAAACATAAAACATGTGATTAATTTTTTATTACTATCAAGATCCAGGTATACTTATTTGAATCGATGAACACGAATTTTCGATAAGAAAAGAAACAATATTTGAAAATTTTAGCGAATAAAATAAAATCTTTCTTCAAAAGTTATTAACACCAGACATCATTATGAAATATATATTTATAGTAAATTTTTTCTGTTGCTGTTGATGAATCATTCTTTCAATATTGGACATTTGTAGCCGCATACTTATATAAAATTAAAGTATTCTATGGTAACGGTTTTTCTTTTTTTTATTATTATTATTTTTTATTTTCATTAAACATAACCTTTCTAGAACATACTGCCATCTTGTCAATATATCTGTTAGCTTTGTTCGCGCTCCCCTATAGCAAGAACACTGCATTACTTAGCAACCATCACTTCTATCAATAGAATGCATTTTTAGCTTGCTACCCTCTGCTATTGATTGTTGTCTGAAAGGTTGTTCGTCGCTTGTTTTCTCTCGCATTTGATCGCACAAAAAAGATATAAGGTTTCCTTTCTCTCTCTCTCTCTCTCTATCGCTTTTTCTTTCTTATTACTTCTTATATAAATAGCGCAACTATTCACTTGTGCATTACTCGTCGTCGCCGTCTGGGTTATTTCACGTGAGTTGATACATACACTGTTTATTTCATCGATTAACGTGGCTTCGTCTTTCGTTTTATCTTTGAATAGTTATTCAAATTCTCGAAGTCGAAACCATGACTGATCGCAAAGCTGTTATTAAAAATGCTGATATGTCAGAAGACATGCAACAAGATGCTGGTTAGTTATTGAATCACTAAATTTTCCTACTATTACACCTGTCTGTATTGATTTAGTTGATATCGCCACACAAGCACTTGAAAAATACAATATCGAAAAAGATATTGCCGCTTATATAAAGAAAGAATTCGATAAAAAATATAATCCAACATGGCATTGGTAAATGAAACCTATTTTATACTTTATGTTTTTTGTAAAATAAAATTTTCCTTCTTTTCTTTTTAGTATTGTTGGTCGTAATTTCGGTTCATATGTAACACATGAAACGAAACATTTTATTTATTTCTATTTGGGTCAAGTTGCTATTTTGCTCTTCAAATCAGGCTAAATATGAACAATCTTTACCGAACTGTATTCTTAGGAAGATTATTATTGTAAAAAATAAAAAAAAAACAAAGAAAATAAAATCCTATTCATGCGATATAACATTTCTAATTATTTTCTGCTTATTGTATGCGCGCGCGAGTTTTCATTCTTTTGATAATTAGAATACGAGCAGGCTTGAAATCGTTGGATGATGGTAAAAACCTATCTTAAAAATCATCAAAAACAAAAATCTAGGATGATTAAAAATCTTCTCTAGAATGACTAAAGCATATGTTCGATGAAATTGATTGAATTTAAAAGCACGAGCATCAATCGACTGAGACACGATTTATGTTGGTGATTTTGTCTGAATTATGTGATTGTCTACTACTGATCTACTTTGGTTATAAAAATTTTTATCTCATGATCTGTATGAATCACAACATCGTTTGATTTTTTCGTTAGGATATTAAAGTGACATATCGATGATTTTTCATTATCATGTCATCGTTGAAAATAATGTGGTATGACATATATTGTTATTAATTCATCAACGTCAGGCAAATATTTCAACGCGTTCCGTACGTTTAGAAACACTTCTATGGAGTACAAGCAAAATAATAATCAAGTTTGTTTAAAATAAAACAAATACAATAATTGAAGATTCTTCATTGGTCGAAAGGTTGTGCAAAACAAAGAAATTATTCTTATGAAAAACGTTTTTCATAAATATTATGGAGGTTTGCTAGAGAAGAATGGCTGTTGGTTTTTCTACTTGATTTTGGCACGTATAGCCGTAAACAGAATGTCTCATTTGATATGCAATATGAATATAATTGAAATTAGTCAAACGAATTCATCTCTATTGCTAGGAAGAACAATCCCAAAAAAAATGATTTTATTAATCAAAATATTGTCTTTCACTACTCGATGGAAGTTTTCTATATAGATTTAGTTTTCATAATGTATTGAATAGCGTAGGAAAGATCTTTCTATGTAAGTGCTTTATCAATATAAAGTTTAGGATGAATTCTTTTTTCTTTCGAAGTAAACCTAATACAGGTGATTTGCAATTTTGTTTTTTAATTGTTTTTTTGAATAATAATACAGCGAAGGGAAGTGAAAAACAATTCTCAAAAAGAATTAAAAATACTGTTTTCTCTTGAAAACGAAGGCGCTCGAATTAGTTTTTTCCCCACTATTGATTATAAATATTTCTCATAACAATCTTTGTGACAATGAAAATATTTTTCAACAAATAATGACGCATTTAAAATTCTCCACGAGCTGTCTGCAGAATACCCTAAAGCCTTAAACATAAGAGAAATTTAAGAAAATGAAAAATGGCTTCCATGCCATTTATAATATTAAGAATAGTTACATGAACAAAGCACTTGGAGGATTTTACCGCATTGTGTTTTATTGAAAAATGATTACGTGATCAGATTAGTTTGTTCGTAACAGCTTGATCGATCCATTTTTATTAAAATAGTTATTGTTAGAAATTTTCTCAAAAGATTTCTGACAAAAAACAGACAGCATACTATCGTCAAAGAAATATAGCAAAAAGAAAAATACACCAAGTATTTGGCTGTCGATATCATTGTATCTCCTTTGTGAATTACTATGAAAAGAACTCTGATAAGAAAGAATGCATTGTATGTAATAGAAAAATATTCTTACTTAACTAATATTCCGCAAGATTCGAGATTACATTGATATATTTTCTTGAGACGATGCCTAATATTTAGGATATTAAGTTTCAAAAACTTAGACTAAGAAGTAACTATGAATTTCCAGTGGAAGGGGGTAGGTGACTTGAAACTTGTTTCAATAAATAGTGTGCAAATCAATTAAGAATGATAGGAGATCTCAGGTTATTCTATTGCAGTCAAGAGTCTATTATTAGTCATTCGATCAAGACAAGTTTTCTTTCATTTTAGATTTCTATGCCTATTATCTCTTGTCGATATTGACATTATACTTTCTATTGTAAGTACATCAATTATTGTACGTGCTTTCTCGGTTGAATCTAGAATCGTTCCATTTGTGACAGTAATTAATCATAAAGTTTGGTTGATTTCTATCGAAAAAAGACCTTTACACAAACAATGGTAAGACATTTTATACTTCTGGAAAAGAGATTATGCATATTATCTACATATATAAATGCAATTAATAAATTAAATCTCTCATATCTAAATGATATTGATTAATTAATTTCAATAATTTTCAAAATCCTTAAGATTGACTTGTGTAAAATATCTACGATACTTATGAAAGAACGGAGATATAGAGTGAACAATTGTTTTTGATATTTAGTACGAATGTACGACAATAGACAGTTGGGTGGTATTGTTTCGTTAGAAGACAAAAATCATTGATGACTTGATTATCTCCAGGGGCGTACCGACCGGGGGGGGGGGGGCTTTACGCCCCCCCTGCTTTTGAAAATTTTGTGTTTTTGGTACAAAAAAATTGAAAAAAAGCTCTTTTCTGGGGACTTTAGTTGCTGAATTGATATGAATAAAGGCCTTACGCCCCCCCTGCTTTTGAAATATTGAGATGGGGGGTCGTTACGCCCCCCCTGCTTTCGAGACTTCGGTACGCCCCTGATTATCTCTCTCTTAAGATTTAATGTATATAACTTCGTGAAGATGTATTTAGAAAAAGCTTTTCAGTAACGTGAAATTTTCCCAATAAATGAAATTTATTTCTAACGTTTACATGATCTGTGCGTCTCATCAAACTAAAGCGATGAGAAAATTCGAGCCTAGAATATTTTTCATTTGACAAGATGAAAACTTGATCACTCAGACTATTAGATAATTGATGATTAAATGATCCGTGAGCATTCATGAAATCTAAAACTATCTGTAAGATCAAACGTCATCAGTTGATCTTTCACGAGTTCTATCACCTCATAAAAATTAAAAATCCTCAAACTCACCTAGAGATAATGTTCATGATAAGAGACTTAAGAAAATATACGATTGGTGTTACTATGTGGAAACGCAAAATATTTTTTTTGTCTAACTTCAGATTCAACTTCGATAATTTATCTATATGTGTTCAAAAATTCTGAGTAATTTAATATTAGTATACGTATATGTTTCAATATGTTGTAAAAACCAATCGTGAATGAGGAACGGTTTAATTGGAGAAGTTTTCTCCAATCCCATGAATTTTTGTGTTCTTTTACCTAGACGAGATTCTTTCCTTTTGCATTTTGAAAAACAATTTTCTACAAATATAAAACGGAAAAAAGTATTCTCCTTAGTCGATTCATCATCATCGTGAATGGACAATTAATGTAAATGCAATATATTTTCCATTTGTTGATTTTATATCTTCCTGTTAATTCATATTCGATGATATTTTTTTCGTTTTGATATTTATCTCTTAGTTAAAATTGATTTAGAACAGGACATGACGCGAAAGTGACCAATAAGACATTGCTCTACTTTTCTTCTCTAATTTGTCTAGACATCTCATCTTCACTGTTGTTGAGTTTTAGAATAAGATCTACTGCATTGATAATTATGTACAATAAATATCTACTTTTATCAATGCATGTTGTTTCTCATGTAGTTTTATTGAGTAGAATTGGTATAATGAATTGACAATGATGATGATTTTGACAATAAATAAGAAGAATAATCGAGTTCGATTTGACATACACTTTCTTTCGTAAAGTCGTAATGAAATTAAATATTTCCTCAAAGAATGATTTAACAAAAGATAAGAACAGAATTGCTAAAATATTTTATCACTATGCTTACTTTTAATAGCACGTAGTCAACACAAAAAGTGCAGTTATTTTATTACGATTTTTCTTCTTTTGCCAGCGGTACAGTTGTTAGACGAAACGTCAACAAAGTGTTCGAGTAGACGGTACTATCTTACAATGTTATATAATGGATCGAAATAGAATTAAATTGTTCATTTGCATCGCAATTCAACTTTTTTCTTCGATATACTTAGTATCTCATCCAAAAAAAAGGTTTCATGCTTTGTTTCACAACGCATCCTTCGATCTTTATTAGACTAGTAGACGATCTTCTAATGATAATTTTATACTCTTATAAACATGCTGTGATAAGTTGTTTAAAAGGAAGAAAAAAATCAAACAAGCAGAAATAGTTCGTGGTATAAAGAAAAAATAATTCTGCATGATATTCTTTTATGACAATACTTGTTTTTTGTTTCATTTTTCATAGTGAATGAAGTTTTAGAAAACCTACATGACTTCTTCAGGTCATCAGGCCATGTGTGTAATTTTTTGTTTTGCTCACACGTATTATTCACAAAAAAATTGCCTCTGTCAATTTGAGGACGAAGGTTTTACCCTTTCCACCGTATTACACTGCGTAGCAGCTAATTGTTTCATGTTCGTTGCGTATTCTGACTTCTATGTATTACTTAAGATAAATTTCAACCATTTTGAAGAGTGCTATGTAGTGAGGAAGTTCTGACATTGAAATCTTTTACTGTTGAATTTTATCTGAAAAGTACTAGTCACTTGTAAACAAACGAGCAATATCCTTCCGAACATATTGAAAACAGAGTAGATTGAAAAAGATGGCAATTGACAATCGAAAAAACTTTTAATATTATGCAAAACTCAATAAATGACAAATTTTAAACGAGGAAATAAGACGACCAAATTTTACAACCAATTGATTCGTTTATTTCATTGAAATGCCTACCTAGATGTCGTATACTGTTTGAATCCAATTCTATTCTTTTTTTCGATTTCACTTCATCGAAACATACATATTAGCAAATAGTTTGAGATTGTGTCTCCGATTTCAATACATTTTACTTTCTATTTTTGTTCTAGTAAATATTTGATTGATTTTGTTCTGATATTTCTTAATCAATAGATAGATATGAGAAAATATTGACATTCTAATATTATTTTAGTATGTTCGATAACTTATGAGCATCAATGTTGCACTTGCTCATTTGACAGCCACAATTCAGATCAAACTTCTAGGCGATGATTAAAATCATGCAGTTTTGATTGCTTATTTTATTCATCATGTATGTTCGTTACGTACATTTTACATTTCAAGATTGCATCAAATTTGATATAACGAGTCGTCTTTCTCTGTGCTTATGCAATCAATATAGAACTACAGAGGCCAATGAAGTAGTTTCTTTTTCATATTTTAAATTCTATTCGTACGTAGAAGATTGATGAGTAGTTATTGAAAAATTTCTTTTTATTGCATTTTATGATAACAGAAACACAAAAAAAAGACATACTATATTTTGTTGTTTATAGATAAGATATTAGAGAATATCTACTCGGCACGTTTGTACCAACGACGAGCTTTAACAGAGCCGGATTCTAAATTCTATAGAAGGAAAAAATATTCAATTAAGAAAGAACTGATTTTTAAGAAAAAAACTTACAATCATATGTTGACCTTTCTCATCAATATGACGAGTTACGACCGATTTTTTACCATGTTTATCAATTGATGTATGAATCCATTTATTGCCCTCGAAATTAATCGTGGACTAAAGAAAAACAAAACGATTTGTGCATCATATCGAGGAAAACGATAACCTACTTTAACTTCACGTCCATCGGGTGTCGTTTCATCGAATTCAACACCAGGTGTAAATTCATAAGTAACTGTTTTAATCGCACTCTCCGATCGTACATTCCATTTACCATCTTGTTCGTGAATAATAAGACGAGGCTTAATACCTTTCGCAGTTAAACGAAGTGCCCATCCGACACCAATTTCTTTCATATACTCCTCAAAATTTTCACCATCAACCTATTGATGTAAAGATAAATAAATTTGTAAAAATGATCTGTGTACATACGTAGTCCCAGCTGCCCTTAAGTCCTTGAACTCCGTTGCTGTCCATCTATTTGTTTTGATAGGAATAATGAGAAAAAGATTTTAAAAAATCTAAACGAATACATGCATACAAGTAGAATGATAGTGAATAAATCGTCGAAACAAAATTAAGTATAAAAGCAGTGACGTAAAATAGACAAATAGGAATAACTAACTAAGAGAAGATAAGTGATTTAAAAATTAGCCAATAACAACGGTATACATTCCTGACAGTTACAACGTCAATAAATGCAGGCGATCGTTATCGATGAAAGCGAACGAGAAATGGAAAAAGAAGAGAAGAGAAAAAAAAATGGAGCCTATTATGTTAAATATATATGTATATATTACATGGAGCCTTCTTCGAATTTTCATGTACGACATTGAAACATAAAGCGAATAGTGATAGTCATACGATTGATTAACGAGAAGACCTTTACGTAATATAAAATCATGCGTTAAGTTAAATGAGTAAGAATGGCTAAATATAGAATTTACACACTATTTTTCGGGTGACACATTAATAATTCATTACTAAGAAGAAGAAAAAACATGTTCACCTCGTCAATGCTATCATAGATAGTAAGTGCATATAGGCTCTATTGAATTTCTTAGACAAAGAAGAAACAACATAGACTGTTTTTTTTCCATAAACCAATGAAATGATTCAGTTTTCGATGCACAGTTTTATTAAAAAACGATATATATTAATTATAATTCGTTCGGAAAATAAGAAAAAAAAACGTAAACCTGATTTCAGTGTCGAAGCATGTGTATTATATTCTCTTTAAAATAGTAGATTGAAATCAGTTCGAGAAAATAGAATCAAGATAATGTTGGTAGCAGAGCTGTCATTTACATTTGGAACTACGATATTCTAGATACAGTCTGTTTATTTTCTTTTAAATGATGGATGATAATGATCAAATGATAAGAAACTATTTTAATCAAATTCGTGTTGGAAATCTACCATATAACGTATCACGCCAAAACATATATGAACTCTTCGAACCATTCGGACCTATTGATAAACTATTTTTAAAACGAAAAAAATCGAAAGATTCAAATAATTTCTTACCTAATCCATTCGTATTTATTGTTTTTGAAAGCCCAGATACTGTTAACCAAATTATGGCAGAACGACCTTTTTCCATGGGTGATTGTGAACTATTTGTCAGACGTGTTTTACCAATAACTAGCAAATATCCTAACGAAGCATTACTAACAGTTAATAAAATACTTATACGCACTGGATTCGAAAAGAATTATGACGTTTTACTCGATGATAACTCGATTTTTGAATACTTAACAAAAGTAACTAGTGGTGAAATCGAACATTTCGAAAGACTTGACGATAAACATGTTATAGTACAATTTAATGATTATGATCCCGTCGATATTTGTTGTCTCTCAAGGCCTCATCGTATTAAAAATCAATCAATTGAAATTGAAAAGTGTAGTGATAAGGAACAAGCTCGACTTCAATTTGAAATTCAACAACAAAAGTACAATAAATAGTTTTCCATAGTATTTTTTTAATTCAAAAATTTGTTTAGATTGCAATTCGTTTCTACTGAACTATCACCAACTTCACTTTCGGCCGATAGAAATAGTCGAATTATGAATTCTATTTCACCGGTACCAATTATATCTTTGGATGATAGTATAAAACAAACTGAAGCTACATATATTGATATGACCAGTCAGTTAGAAGATAATCATGAACGACTCATAGCTTCTTTGAAGTCTGAATGGGAAGAGGCAGCAAAAGTTCGTATTCGTCTGCAGCGCTTAACATTAGATTTTAAACAAGATTTTGAACGATTGACAACAGAAAATCGTCAGTGGCAAAAATTGTATAGTGATAGTCTTCGAGAAAAACCACATGTTCAAAGTGAAGGTGAACGTAAATTAAAAGAAGTCCGTGATAAAACACAGAACTTACAATAGAATGTATTGATTCAATGAAAAACATTCGACAATAAATATAGTTCATTCGTCTGGAAAACAAAACACTACTACTACTTATAATAATAATAATAAATAATGAATGGACTTATTGTACATATCTGTATATTTAGCATTGCTTTTCATTTTGAAATGTCAGATTGTATATTTTATAGCACAACTGATTCATAAAGAACTATACCAATCGTAGGTTGATTTTAATGTCACCGATATTTTATGATCATATACAACGGAAAGAATATCAAATATGGACCATTCTGATGAAAAAGAAATTATTCTAACAAAAAAGAAACTACCTGATTGATGTGAACTATTTTCTAAAAAATATCCTGAAAGACTATAGGTTCAATAAATATTCTTTGTGAGATAGTGATTGTATTTCAAAGATTTTTCTACTTAGTACAAAGTATATGAATACACATCGAATCATAGAATATCCATTTATCATATCGTTCATTCGAAAGTGTACGTAACCTTTAGAGTTGTCTTGATGTTTTCTCAAAGAAGTCTAATTGGTGTGATTTTTATTGTGCGAAACATTTTACATTGGAAAATCGAGGAATAATAATTTTTCTTACAAAACTTTTGAGACTACTCGTTCATATATCTTTTACAATGTCGATAAGAAATATTAATATTACGATCATGATCTTCGATGAAAGTGTCCATCAGATAAAACATGCTCCGGCTTTAGCTGCGATTCTTATCTTTCTCGTAGTTGTAATGTGATATTGAAAAACAACGTAGGTCAGTTTAAAAACGTTCCTCACAATCTCCGATAATTCGTGGGTCGACTATAAAATCGAGGAGTTTTTTAATCATTAATTTAATCGAAGATATTAATATATTTATTGTAGTGGATTTCATCCACTTCCGATATGCCATCAAAATAGTTTCATATTAACATGCTGAACGATGAATAATAGTCTTTCAACATTATCATCTCGAGCTTAAATATGAGAATATAAGTTTTTTAAACAGACAACTGTGTCGATAATATCACATATTGGAACCTATTCAAAGTTTAAACTCTTCCGGGACTAGTAGAGATTGAAAACCCGAACTAGTGTATAACAAAATAAAACTATTGACCTATTATTAAACGCCAATTCTTATTTCACTAAACTCGTTATATATTTTGCTGTCGTTCATGATCAATAGAACTTTTGATGCAACAATTCTTGTTCTTGCACTTGATGACAAGTTAGTAACATTCCTTAACTAATTTTTATATTTTCAATTGATTGCAGATATCCACTCCCTCTCTCTCCTTCGAAAATCGATATTTTTCTCCACGTTTGAAATTACCATCATGGTGTTTTTGGCACTATCACTTGCAGTATCCTTGTGAGAAATAGTGAGTTTGTCACTTAGACAAACTCTATAGAAAATAAAGGGAACACAGAATTGCTACAACAACTATTTCGAATTGAGATGTTACCATTTCGTCCTACATCGGTTTCCGTAAATGAAAGAAATTGAACATACATGATCGATAAAAATTCAATTGCAGACTGGATAATCAATAATAATCGGCCTAGTAGATAACTTTCTCACTCGATTAAGCAGTTTCAGTGATTGTCAGAATAGCAGATTTTCATTTAGCTGAGTCGAGAGTGTTTGCATTATAGCATGTATGAGTTTGAAGGGTGAGTCCGTATTGGAACTTGGTGTTTACAGGTACATGAAAATCAAGATAATGTACCCTCAATCAAGTAACTCAAATGAAACCTTGTTAGGTTTTAGAAATATCTATAGACAGCAGCTATTTAGTTATAGTTTAACTTTTTTCAAAATTTATTTCGACATCTAAAGACATTTTTTAAAGGTAAAATATATGCTCGGTACTCAAACAGCGGTTGCAGAATTCAGAATTCTGTACACTTATGAATTTTCGTACGAGGCAACTAACATATAAACTTTAAATTCTGGTTAGAATTTTACAGAATTCTGGTTAGAATTTTACAGAATTCTGTAGAATTCTATTCTATCGACAAACAGTGTTCTAGTATACGAATTGAAAGATTGCCTTCTACTAAGTGAATAGAATTCTGTTTTGTCTTCTGCTGATTCTCTCCTGCTATACTAAAAATGATTATACAATACGACATTTGTTGTCTTCTTAATTTTCATTCGTTCTCTTAGACGTTTCTTAGTATATACTTCGTTCCTCTTCTATACATTCGTTATTTTCCATGTGGTAGAACAACTTTGGTTCGTTCTGTAACATCTCTAAGATAATTCTTATCCTCTTTCCCAATACAGTCAAAAAAGTAATGTTTCATGACATTGAAGTTTCGATAACTCCGCAGCGAGGATTTAATAAAACAAAAAACAAACATATACATATATGTTGGGGGCAAAATTGGGATTTGGTCAAATCTAAGATTTGACCGGACAAAACTGGGATTCCAATTTTGACCGGACAAAATTAGGATTTAGTTAGAGATGAATTCCTGATGGTTTACCCTTGGTTAATAATAAACATTTGACTATATCATTATAAATATTTTGCTTCATTAAGCTCTTGTCTCTGAACTTTCGACCTAATAAATTAATATTCTTTTCCAGTTGTTCATAAAAATTCAATACACTATTATTTGTTTCGACAGTTGCCGAATTCGATTGGGACAATTTTTTGTTAAATGATACTACGTAAATTTAAACTACATCTCGACACAACCCCTAGAAACACATTTTTTCTTTTTCTCCAATTCAACTTCACTTATCGTGAAGCACGTGTTTGTTTAAATTTATCTCTAACCAAATCCTAATTGTGTCCGGTCAAAACTGGAATCCCATTTTTTTTCCGAAAAATTCCTGGCTAATCTTGGGATTCTAATTTTGTCAGGTCAAAATTGGAATCCCAGTTTTGTCCGGTCAAATCTTAGATTTGACCAAATCCCAATTTTGCCCCCAACATATATATATATAAAATATACATGTTATGGTTTTCCATTTCTTCCTATAAAATAAAGATAATGCTTACACGTACACCTATACACATATACCGACAGAATGAGAGAAGAGATGGTAACCGTAAAAACGTCATAACCATTGTTTTTGTCACCAACGCCATGTAGCACTTTATTTAAAAATATGAATCTGAAAGACTGTGTAGAAAGTTTGTTCACATTGAATAGCAGCTATACATATCCTGAACAAGCTTTCAATCAGGCATCATCACTGAAAGCTCTTTCAGAAGATTTATATACAGATGCAATTCGATTTGTTTATAAACTTGTGCAAAATGCTGACGATGCATCAAGTACACATTTGAAAGTTATTCATATTAAAGATGATTACTTAGTTGTTTCTCATAATGGCAAATCGTTCGATGAGAATGATATGCGTAGTTTATGTTCCGTCAATAATAGTACAAAAGTTTGTAACATCGAAACAGCCGGTTACATTGGATTACGCTTCAAAGCCTTCTTTGGAAAATAAGATTATATATTAATTGAAAATAATGAACAATTGTTTCGATTTGATGCTCACTATGAATTTCAATGGACATAGTCACATGTTGATCAGATCACGTGGGAATATAAAAATAAGCGAAAATTTATTTTTCCTTGGCAAATATGTCCTATTTGGACTGGAAAAAACATATTCCTGAATCTGTTAGCGCGTGGCTTATAAATAATAAAACTAAAAATGCCATTAAATATTATTATGCGTATACGTAATATCAAAGAAATACGAACTGCACTAGAAGAACTAGCTTGTCAACCAAATGTATTTATATTTCTTCAACACATTCGCCGTATTGAACTTCCTGGAATACCAAACGCATCAATCATAACTGTAGGAAAAGAATCTGACGGATCAATAAAATTATCGAGTAGTAAAGGTCAAAGTTCTCGATGGCTTATAACTCGGCGATTAGTTACTAAACCATTAGAAGTATTAAACGGTAATCGTCTACAAGAAAAACTACGTAATGCTTCATCGACTATGATAGGGTTGGCTGCTAAACTTGATACTAATAATCGAAAGAAATGTTTTGTGGCTCTTTCAAATGGTGATAGCGTTCTTTTTGCCTACATGACAACAAAGATGTCTTCCTATAATGTACCTTTACTTGCTAGTGCTAATTTTTTAACAAATACAAATCGCGAACAAATTCATATAGACTTTATATGGAATCAATGGCTTTTTGAATCTATACCTCGTGAAACAATTGAATGGATTAAAGAACTAGTAAAGAATCCAGCATGGAGAGATACAGCCTACGACTTATTATCGATGCCTACTGATAGTCGAGATAGTCTTGCTATTTGATATAAGGCAAGTTGTACGAAAGCTTTTCTTCATACGAAATTTATCCGTAATACACACGGAGAAGATTTACTCTCGATGATATCATTATTGATTTGACTCGACTTTCGAATCAAGATTTTATTTCTAGTAAACAAATCCGAAGTTTTTATTGTAACCATTTCAATATTGCTCCAAGATCTTTGTATTTACGTCCATTTATTCATGATCGTCCCCGCACAAGAGAGCTCGGTGTCCAAACTTTTACTTGGAAAGAAGCCATTGATATGTTGAAATCAAAAAAATTTCAACAGAATTTTGTTCAGTTGATCTTGATATCAAATTAATATCATATTTATATGACTTAAGGGATGATGAATGTATTTCAAAATTATCGCATAAAATATCATTTATTATGGATCACCATCGATGTCTTCAAAGCCCAACTAATATCTATTTTCCATCGGAATTCTATGATAATAGTTGGTATGATTGTAATACTCAAGATGCTTACGTACACGATGATCTAATGAATAAACTTGAAAACCATCACAAAGAATGGCTCGGAAAACTTGGGTTGACTTCTAAAACAGATTTAAGTTATTTTAATCCTACTATTATTCCTCATACATCGCCATTTATTACATTTGATAATGCTCGTCATACTATTCAACAATTGTTTGATCTTTTTGCGAATGGAGTTATAATTGCTAACGATTTGAAACGTCTTGAAAAACTATCGTTGCGCACTAAAGCTATAATGCATTGGTACCAGCAAATCGTTTATACTTACCATATAAATATAAACCCCTTTTTGGCAATTGATCGTTTTCTTCCTGCCACGCCTAATCTATTTGTTTCACCATGTTACATACAAAAGTCTCCTCGTATCGAATGGAAACATTTTTTCGCATTGCTTGGTGTTCAAGAAAGTATCACTCTTATACCATTAAATGATAATTGTAGAATTTTTCAAGAATATCATGAAAATCAAATGAGAATTATTTATGGTCTCAAGTCCATTCAAATTCATAGATACAAATATCGAATGACCTTAATGTTGCTTGAGTATATTATAGATAACTTTAATTTTGCTATTTTGTTTTGGTGTCATGTAATCAAAAGTTTGAATGTACAGGATTTATGTCGAGCTGAAATAGCATATTCGGGACATGAATCTAAACGAGGAACAACAATTGGCTCAGAAGTCGATCAGTTTCCACGATGGTTTGTTCTTAATCGACCATGTATACCAATTCAAATTTCATCCATAAATGGTATGATTCAACAACAATGCCTGAAAAGTAGGAATGTCTATAGCAATCGGTTGATACCATGGATTGGTCGTTATTTACTTGCATTTGAACTTATACCAAACGCAGAATCTTCAACTAATGCATGGATTCAATTTTTTAGACTTAAAACCAAACTATCATTTGATGATTACATTTATGTTCTTTATGAAATTTCTATTCGAAATCAGACAGTATTGGATCCTGATGATGACATACGTATTTAAAACATCTACAACAATATTTTACAAATAGTCTCCAATGTCAATAGAGATCAGCATCAAGTGTATCATGAAAAATTTCTATCGAAAAATATCTTCTTACTCAGTGAGTATGATAATCTTTTTATGTCATCTAAAAAATTGAACTATTGGTCAATCGATGCATTTCGATCGCCACGTCAATTGCATATGTTAAAATTAAGTGCACAAAATCGTCAAGATGAAAATTTGCCGTATCTACTGCATGTTTTCGATATCAATCATATTGAAATGAAAGATTTGATTTTAAAATCAATTAATACTGTTCCATATGATGAATTAAACCTTCCTTCATAAGAGACATCCATGAAAAGAACATTCGTTAATAATCTTCTCGAAAATTTCTTCGATTGACTCCGTGTAAACAATTATTCTTTTAATCTGTTCAGAGATGGAAAATTTGAAAAATCAGTAGCGTCTATCTTTTCAAGTAAATGAATTTGACGAAATTAATCACGAAGTCCATAGAATTGCGAAGAAACTATTCGTTAAGTTTCGAGCGATCGATTCGAATTCTCATTAGACGATCGCATTTGCAATATGAAAATAGGATTGGAGAGAATTCCTTTAATTGATTACAAAAAATTTCAATATACTGCATTCATCTTTAAAATACGTGATCTTGACGTACTCGTATCTACAATCTTTTCTCTTTGCATATCTATTGACTCTAGATGTACGATCGATTCTATTTATAAATTGACATTCTTGATAAATGATCTCTAACGAGTTGATTAAAAAATTTTCACTGAGCTCATTATTCGATTGTCGTAAAATTAAAAGCAATGATAATTTCATGAAATTCGATAAAATCCGATTCTTCGAATCTGATCGATTGGAATTTTATTTAGATAAAGTAAACATACTCGTTGCTCATCCAACAAATTACGTGAGCAATGATTGTTCATATGTAGTAAAACCGTGAAATTCTGATTTAGTTATCAGCGATCTAGTGAGAACTGTGTGTGAAATCTTGAACGCACATTTAGACTTGTCTGACTGTCATGTGCGTACTCTATTGACCAACAAGTACATCGATGAATACTTTAGGAAGGTTGGCATTCTTCATGAAAATTATATTCTATCGAAGCACGAAATTCTTAAACTAATTGAAAGTGATAATTTACAATTTGTTGAGCAATACCAGATATCAACCTCATTTACTACTCCTGCTCAGTTCATGCTTTCTGGTATAAACGCACAAAAATCAGAATGGGTTGGGTTTGTCTATCATTATACACATTTAGAAAATGCTGTCAGTTTTAAGTGATCGAAAATTAAAGTCTCGACAATTATGTCAACTGAGCAAGTTTTAAGATTCGTCCGCTGTTGATTTTATGTCTCACACAGATGAAGAAGTGAATCGTTATGTTCGATTTCATTCTCGTTCACTTACATGGATACAACGCCAGAACGAAAATCTTGAATCGAATAAAGCCGAACCACATAACAACCATACACTGATGTGTCCAGTACCGATTTTCTTCCGTATAAATCTACAATCAATACTCAACATACCAAATTTGAAATGGAAAGTAAGTATAGGTGATATGTCTAGTGAAATAACGGCATGTGATTGTACTATGGATATTATTAATCAATTTGATTTCAATGGTTTATTTAATGAATCGTGAATGTTCACATAATAAACAACTTGAATTCTTAATTTAAAGTTAGCTTGATTATTAACTACTACCAAAATATGCTATTACTGTAGTTTTTCAAGATATGGATGCTAAACAAAGTCTTGAATCTATGATATCAGAACAAATATATAGTCACGAAATAAAGCGCAATTATTTTTTTGGACTAAATAGTCGTGCATTCCTTACTCATGATCCAGAACAAGATCATATTTCTATTAGAATCGATTGCGAAACGGCTCGTCACGATGAGACATTTATTATTAAAATCAAATCAAAAGATGATGATAACTCAATAAATAATTTAGGGTGTAAAGGTAATATTTATGCAGTATTTCTCCTTGATCGTATAACAACAATTTTTGGTAACAAAGAAGAACTTACTGGGATTGTTGGAAAACAACCCTATGCAGTTTACTATAAATATAACAAACAAGTATGGCTTATTTATAAGAATCATAAGGAATCTCATCACGATGATTCATATGTTAACATATATCCTGAAATCTTCCCATACGATTATCAAATGATATTAATATGCATTAGAAAAAAGAATGAGACATTTGAAATTAAGAATCAGTTGAGAATTTTTGGGTCCAAAAATAATCGTATATGCAGATAAATAGATAACAATTAGTGAGACAACATAGGATTGAATAGAAACAATGATCGTATTAAGTTCACTCATTCTTAATAGTTAAGTAAATGTTCGTGTAATAAAGAACTAACATAAGATACATGACATGTAGTTTATTTCAAAAAGCCAAATAGATTTTTTTTGTCTTTGAATGATACTATTGATTGTTTGATTTTTCAGATGAGTTTCATATCATGCATAAATATTGAATCAAAAATGAAACTCATAAAACAAGATCAGAATATCTAATCATGTTCTTAGCTATGCACCATTTTGATAATTTTTTTCTTTGGTTATTTAGACATAGTTGTTATTTCATATTGAATTACTGTTTTACCAAAAATTCTTGTGCATTGTATTCTTTTTTTGACTAATCGAATTTTCTACATCTAGAATAAATAACATATTATGCGTATTATATGCATCTTTCAGATACTTTGTCTTATTTTTCTTATGAGATGTACACGGTTCGATCATGTGTATTCTTTCTTAGATCGTGATATCTATAGAAAGACTTTGGACTCATTATGTCAGCGTTGATACAATGAAACAAGAACAGTCAACTATTCTTTGATGTCAACAGAAAAGAAAAAAGAATCATCGTCCTCATTCCCAACTATTAGCACGACTATGAGAAACAACAGATTCCATACAAATAACAACACTCAAGGTTAGCTCGCGTTTAGATCATTCGATAGACTTACGGGATTAATCATTCAACATTACGAATTTTATACTGTGCAAATATATTATTTCATTTAAAATATGAGATAAATTTAAAAAAAAAAAAGAAAAATAAGTTGCTGCTTTTTGTTAGGACAACACAGTACATAGAAGAAATCTGTTTGCGTAGGGGCTTGAAATAATATCAATAGAAAATGCACGAAAAAACGATAACAGAGGTTAACGATTGCTTTCAAAGCATGTTTTTCTTTCAACCCTTGTTTTTCTGTGCACTAAAGGATAATTTTGAAGGATACGAAACGTATCAGTACCTACAAAATTGTCAATATTTATCTTGATCACGCATTATGATCGTGAAAAACGAATGATTTATACTGTTCGGATGTTCTTATTTTATATATTGATTTCAGTGTAGTTAACAAATGTCGTCAGTATCGTCGTTGATTGATCTGCCATGTGAAATAATCTATTTAATTTTTCAATATCTTAATAAGGAACATATTGCTTATGGATTCTTCGGATTGAACAAATACTTTACATCGGCTACGAAATATTTCATCGGTCATGAACTTAATTTAGCCAAGGTTAGTAATGAGAAGACATTTGAATTTTGTTTATCAACTGTTTTACCATCAATTGGATTTAATCTTCGCTGCCTATCAATTGGCTATCCATATGCTTTAACGACTTATATTCGTTATATTCAAAACTATTGTCCAAATTTAGATGTATTGAATATATATTGTTGTTCAGATGTTGATGATATACGTCGTTATGCAACTTATTTAATACACCATGAATTGATGTCATTCATATTAATGTACAATAATCGAATTGTTGGCGAAGAAATAAGTATTCGCTTAATAAAAAAATACAAACCTGACGAATACCGTTCTGTTCGATTGACCGCGTTTCTTATATTAAATTTATCATCAATGACTGATTTAGTTTTATTGAAACGATTTTCTGACAGTAGCTATTTGATAGATGGCCTGTATATGATTGAATGTCTATCAACTGGTGAATGGCTTACCGATAGCAAAGATGATTTATGTATTACATCGAAAAAACTTCATCGTGACAGTATTTTTTCTATTAAACAAATTGATAGTGAACGATGTTCTCGAGAATATGAATTCTACAACGAAGGTACACAACGTCGATTAACAGTATTAATACCATCTGAAGAAGGGGAACGTTGGATATCTTCATCTATTCTTTCAACACACAGAAAAGAATCTTCTCATTCATGTTCAACTTTTACATTTGAAAGAATCGGTAATGATAATCAATTTTATATACGGCCATGTTATGCTAATGCTCGACGACTTCAAGTGTCTGGCAAACGAATTATTGTGTCTCTCTGTGATAATCAAAACACATTAAATCACCTCTTTAGATTCAATTATATATCATAATGTTATTTTTTTATGCATAACAGATTTTCTTTCAGAGTAAATCGACCCCATAAGAAAATATTCACGTATAGGATAATATCAATACTGGTCAATGCACAAAATGATGTCGTTGTTATGCAATAAACAATTATACAAACTGCATAGTCATTAGACTTCTTTGTTCTATCCATGTTACTTTTTCACAGGTGATTTTTCTTATCATGAATCAATGTTAGTACGGCTTATCGTAGTGTAGGGGAATCGTTACCATGTGTGTATGCTTGTATCATATTTGTTTAATTAGGGATTCAAAATCCAAGAAAATTTCAATCACATTAATCTGATTCTTTCATTCAACAATGATTGACTGAGTATCATAGTTCTTCATAAACATGCGTTTTTTTGTATCGTGCTAAAGCTTTTTCGTCAATTGAATCGTGTTCTTTTGATTATTTTTCTTGTAATAAATTCGGATGATTTGATATACTGCAACTAGGAATCATAAGTTTTCTTCATGGTGTGCTACATTCAAGCAATTGGAAATAGTTTCCATTTTTCGGTACAGTTTTCAGATCATCAATTCAAATAAATAAAAAAAGAATTGATTCATATTGCATGATGAAGAAACATGTGGACTTCGAATAACGAACGATTGAAGATGCTAGTATAATTAGTGTGGAAATATCGAGTTATGCTGCACACAATTCGAACATCAATACGATGAAAAACAATGCATTGAACGATATTAGGTATATATATATATATGTATCCGTTTCAAAAGAATTTCGTAAGATTGTGATTGATTCTAATGCAGCCTAAAATAATCAGTAGAATCCTGAAGCAGTAGCAAAATTAATTGATTTTCTTCGATGAAATTTCATTTTTCCACGCAGTAATGATCTGTTTTTCTGTGAGCAAAAGTAATATAAGAATAATAAAGGTTAGACAACAGACATCTTTAATGATACGTGATGAAAATAAGAGATCATACTGTCTTCCACTTGCACTATTCTTTTGCTCTTTTCTATGTAGGGCTTAGTGTGGGTGTTTTTATTATTTTCTTTTTGTTCTCTTGAATTGAGGCCATTGCACTTATCTAAGACGCACAAAGACAAGCGAGAAAAGGGTAATTAATACACATAGAAAATGAAAAAGTGTTTTTATTACCCTCAAATGTAATGAAACGTGCATATCGAATTTCACTAGTTGTGTAATGAATTGAAAAATAGGCCTTCGTTTTATTAGCACTGCTCATAAAAAGAAAGTTCCATCAAACTTTTCGTACAGAAGTAAAAGACATGAAGCACTAGTTTTTCATTGACCGAAGCTTATCAATTAATTTAGAATTGTCCCATCTAGTTTATTTGGTGCATATAAGCTTCAAAGAAAGTTCTAAGTCACAAACATTGATAAACATTTGACTTATCGTTTTCTATTGTTCGTTTTACTATCAACAATCAGCTAATATGAATAAGATGCAAATTAGGATTTATTATTAATCGATTCGTTAAAGTTTTTCTGCAATACTACTCAATAGAAAACACTTCGAATCTTCGGAATCAACGTTATTTCCACTATCGTTTCGCTTTCCACTCAAAAGCATAATACTTATGATAGATACGAGGATATTCATCATAATGAAACTGAAGCTTCAATTGATTTCACTTTAGTTTGCAATGACTCTTGGATGTAAACTTCTTGTATTATTTAACTGCATGATATATGATTTCACTCATATTAGTTTACAAATTACTCGTTGACAAGTATACAAATATGTTTTACTTGCTTTGTTTGAATAGTCTGTGTTTATGGAACAAATAAACATCGGAATACATGTTGACATGTCGTCATTTCTTCGACGTAGTCAAAAAGAACGCCATAATACAAGGCAAACACTTTTTACGTCAATATAAACATCATTATATTTCTTTTCGACTGATAAACCTTGATAATATTCAAAACAATCAATTAAATATTTGATCCATTCGATGTATATTCCGATCGTAGTAATATCTCACGCATGATGACGCTTGAAAACTATTTCGTACTTATTAATAATCAACGAAGACTACAATGATTTCAGTTTTGTTTTGTATTTTAGTAATATTACTTGATTGTATTGAAACAAAATTAAGTTAAAGTTGGATGTTAGAGATGTTTAAGATCCAAAAAATCGTAGAGTAAATAGTCATATGAAAAGAAATGCGAATAATATAAAAATTTATACAATTTAATCATTCATCATTAATTGATACATCTTCTAACAAGTTAATACGTGTCAGCTCTACAAACGATTAAATTTCTATTTTACTGATTAAATTTTATCAGAACAAAATCTATGATTGTTGATTTTCTCATGCATGTTACTCATAAGATCAAAATATCGTATTAGAAATAATCAGATATTCAGAATCATTTTTTAATAAGAAAAATAAACTAGTAGAATACTCTCGAGTACATACTTAACACTTAGAAAATGCTTTTCGAAAGCAAATAATTTCAATTATTCAGGCAAATTCAGTGAAATAGTGTAAGTCAACAGGCAACATAAGTAGGTCAAATTTTTACGTTGAGAATAGTCTGGATTTCGTCAGATACATTTTTACTTTAGATTTACTACCGTCCTGTGCTTATGTTTTTAACAATTATTTTAAAATTGGTGTCTTACGAAGTTATCAGGCTCATGTAAACCAAACATCCTAGATTCTTATTAACACCACAGTTCCAAAACGAATGACAACATATATCATGACTCCTTTTTCAATTATGAGGCCATCTATGCAAGCATTATTACATCATTACGTCAGGAGTGGAAAAAAACCAATACATACAATTTTAACTCATATCGATTCCAATAAATGTTAGACAGCACTAAAATATTATTCATATCTGCTGTTCATGTTTTCAAAAATGATAATGGTTAAAATTCGATTCAACTATAATAGTATACGTACTAATTCTTATACCTATTTTTAGAGATGAATATTTTCCTAGCGGTTATTCTAGTGTTTCTCTTACAAATAGTTTAACTTAATGTAAGTTAGTTATATGTCAATAAACTTTCATCTATTGTCGATGTAAGATTGGCAACCGATGTGAGAATATCGATCAAGTTAAGGTTAAGAAGTGAGTCAAGTAAATCAGATATATCTACCTACCAGGAATCTGTCATCCGAGAATCGTAAGTAAAGTCGAAGCAGACTTTCGATTGTGTTTAGTGTTTGATATCATTAAAGAGTTCTATAAAGAAAACATTACAACTCTTCAGCATCGTTGTTTAGTAAATTTGAATTCGTAAAGCTCGACGATATTTTACAATTGTGTAAGTATGATAATGATTCTATAGTTTACTTTCAGTTCGAACGTTTTACTCATTTTTCGTATGGAATTAGTGCTTGTATGTTTCTTCTTCTAACGTATAGATAAGGTTTGGTCAAGCTATTTATAGAGTCATGGAAAACTGACTAGAGTCGTCTGTTCCCGAAACTCTTTCAGATGATGTGCACTACAATTATACACTTCCGTAAATGCAATGCGGATTCTCCCATCAAGAAGTCGATCAACTCTAATATGATACTTTCTCAAATGAATAAAACATTAATGACAATAATTGGTTTAGAAATTCGAACAGTATCTATGAAATTCTTGTTCTTCACTTGAACGATGTTTTTGCTGAGTTCAAACAGCAGCAGAATTTTAATCATGCATGTAAAACATGATTAACTTGGCTTTGTGCTAGCCTCTTTACCAGGTACGAATTGAGTAATGAATGTACTTTTATCCCAATTGGATTATCTAGCCATACATTCCGGACTTGACAAACAGAAGTGGACAACTTCACTCTTTCTTGAATACAAACATGAATTCTGCCGAGACACTTTGAACAACCAGTGAGTGTTACGTTTGCGAATTTAATATGTCAAACTTTATGTAGGTATTCGAAATATCGACCAAGAATTCTTTTTAATCTATCTATCGAGCGACACATTTATAGGTCATTATTATACTCATTTGTCCAGAAATGGAACAAAAAATTAGTTCTTACATTATGATAAGGTGTGTTGATGTGCAATCTTTCATCGTATATCAAGAATGTTTTGCACAGACGATGATGAGACCCTCAGGTGTCTATCACACAAAGTTAGGAGTGAAAGTAGATGCAATGTGTACACATTGATCTGGTATAGGTTTTTGACGACTAACCTGACTATCGATCTAAAAACTTCAGATCGAATTTGACCAGTCAGTCTATTGATATTTATCGATCTACTGATAAATGCTATTTTGTCATTAATAGATCTATGTTTAAGATAAAATTTTTATCACAAGTCTGAGATATCCATCTGTATCCTATGTTTAGTCATATTTAACATGCGTGTTTCTATTAATATATAGCACTGATCGAAATATCGATGCATTATATTGAATATCATCACATGATCATAATAAATGAATGTTTTTCGACAATTTAGTCCGAAAAATGTATGATTTCGTTGTTGGCGATAATAATTTTGCATTCGCAGTTCGTTTATCGCTTTTTTTTTGGGAAAAAAGCCACATATTGAATATGAGTACAAAAATATTCCGATGTTTTGGATTGAAGATTTATGTTGATAGCTTGAGATAGTTAACTAGAAGACAATGTTTCATTATTAGAATAGATCTATTATTGATAGTATGATCAGTTCTAGCTTGATTGGTCTGTTTTACTTGTATCGATTTCATCGATGAAATGTATCTAAATTGCTACTCTGTATACTTCAGCAATGATTTTCGATGACGTTCCAATAAACATAAGTAGAATGATACATAAGTGTTATCTTTAAAATTTTTCATAAATTCCTATCAGGGCCTGTTAAAGTGTAAAGCATGACAAACCAATACGAACCCATGGAACAATCTTTATCTATTGTTTTGTTATTCTTTCCGACTCGTTTTTTTATGGGTTACTTAATACGGAAATCAACAACGGGGCAATAGAAAGTTGTTCAAAGTTACTGATTTTATTTATCACAGAACGAAAAAATAAAGAAATGTAGATGGATTTACTTAAACATCAATCTCATGGATAGTGTTCCTAATAGAACAAGAGAACTGAGGGTTTGGATTTGAAAGTGTTGATCTTGATTATGGGAAATTCTCATGCATACACTCGATGAAGTCCAAGATTTTGATTTTGATCAATTAAGCGATAGAGATCTCAAAGAATACGGAAAGTAGCTAATAGAAAAATTTTTCTTACAAAGTCTTTGATCGACCACTTTAGTCTTTCTCTTTGTTCCTTATCTCTCAACAGCTGTAAGAAGAGTTGACTTTAATTATTTGGACACATAGTCAACAGAAAACAAAAATTTAATATTTTGTCTAGCTTGAGTTCTATTCGAAAGTGAACCTAATGCTCAAAGGTGCATTGAGTATTACGAGTGTGTAAAACTAAATAATATTTCAACAACTTCAGCTGCTATTTTCATCTCCGATGGTTCTATGAATCCGATTACTCATGTTGCACACAATGCTTGGCGTATAGATAAAGATGAGATGAACTTGATCTGAATGTTTTTGAGTAATTCTTAGTTATTATGTTCAATACCACAAACTCAGCTGAAATATTTCTTTTTTTAATGAAAGTTCGGTTGTTTCAATAGCTTTGGTTTAGATCACAACATAGAGGCAAATCGATATTTGTCTTCATATATTTTGATAGAAACATTTGACTTTGAAGGTAGACCTATTTTGATGACAATTCTCTTAACTTAAAACTTTTCTTTTTCATTTGTGATCTAACTATTTTTCTAAGCATCGTTATCATGCTGTCTAATACGATTTGTAGATTCATTTCAATCACAATTGTTGCGTAGATTCTTTTGTTTATTTGATAACTTGATTGCTTCAAAAGTCTTCTTTCATGTGTTCAATGAAAATTCTGGTTTAGCTGTTGTCGATTCATCGCAGAGGAATCAGTCATAGAAGAATTTCGTGGAGAAAACATTAGAGGAAAACACCGTATGGACAAAATATTATAACATTATGATGGATTAAAAAGAAAATCCTAGTCAATGAATAGCATCAGAAAAGCACACTCACATGTGCCTAGTAGTATGATTTGTATCAAATTCTACTAACAGATAATGATGTGCAGTGTATGTTAGTTTGCGGTTTGAATTTTGCTGTAAGTGGTGTTGCTGTGTGTACAAGGATGTGCATGGAAATCAAGAGACGTGATGAACGTAAACTATACAGTTTATAGTTTTCTTCGTTACACTCATGCCCCTCCGACTCATTTAAACATGTGCTCTGACAGATACTTCTATATCCATGTTCAAATCGATGAACTAAACACCCAATTTTCTGCATTCTTTGATATAGATCATATGGTTCAGCAAGGCAGAGCCGTGTTTCTGATATAATTTATTGATTAGCTTTTCAATTTGAAATTCATAGCATATTACGACATTTTATGCGTGACAATTAGCTGGTGTATCGATAGGAATAATCTTTTATAAAATTTTGGATAGAAAAAATTATTTTCTTATTAAATCAGTCTTCAAATAGTTAAAAAATCTCGACTGGAAATAGTTGAAAATGAATAAAATGATAAATAAAGAGACGAAAAATGATCTTGTTAGTCGATAGAAAAAATAAATAAATCAGATACCCGTTTGAGATCGAATCTGCTTCCTTCAAAGAAACCGTTCTTTTATGCCTCACGTTATCACGATCAATGTTTGCGACTTCCTAATTTGACACATCCACACACACATATGTATATAAATAGACGCATATATAGAGAAAAGAAACAATATGGTCATCTTTGCTTAGTATCCCACACCCTGGAATTCACCTCTCGAAAGAACTCTGTCACGGCTATTATCAGCTGCAGCAAAAGTAGCATTTTTTGCGCTACCTAGGACTGAAGCACTTTCGGCCATTTCACCTCGCCATCCACTACCATGCGTGGTACCACTAAGAATACTTTTACCAAAATCAGTAGTCCCCTGGCTAGATCCGAATGTTGAATAATCAGTACTAGTTGAATAAGATGATGATTGATAGGGTGCAGCACCAAAACCTCCAATTAGACTGGTCGCATCATAGCCAAGACTACCATTGGAAGCAGTAAATTGAGATGAGCCTGTTGCAAATACACTAGGAATTGCAGGTAGAGACTATACATATAGGAAAATTTATTTCGTTGCCTACACATTGAAGGACTTAATAGCTTACGATATCTTCCACAACACCAGCAGTACGTGCTTGTTGTACTAATGATTGAGCATCCAAGAGCGATTCTCCGTGACGTTGCACATATTCAAGTGGATTTTCTTGAGTAATCTTAAAACGTTGAAATTGTCGGATAACACGTACTGGAGTTGAATGATATTGAATGATAACATTACGTGGTGCCGGATAGTTTCGAGCAGCTTCCGCTCGTTGAACAACTACTCTACGTTTGGCTTGCATCTTGTATGGAACCCATCGTTCGATGATAATATCACCTACTCGTAATTAACTAGTTAGTAAAGATATTACAACAAGGAATACAACATTAACACATACGCGGTCGAGGTGGAAGTGGTGGCAAACGTTCGATGATGACTGATCGAGGAGGAACAGGAACAGCAGCCAATCGCCGAATAACTAGGAAAAAATCAACAGTAATGCAAGTTAGTTCTTGAAAGGAAACTTTCGTTTTTGTTTTATTATTATGTACCTGTTTGAGCAGGAACCGAAGCGGGAGGAACAGATGGACGTTCACGTAAGATTAGTGGAGGAGGTTGAGGAAGAGGTGGAGCTTGTTGTCGAATACGAAGTGGCGGCAGTGGTGGTGGTTGAAATGGTAGCATTTCTTTGATAATCAGAGGCTAAAATAATAAATGATGCATTGAGATCATGGATACATGCAAGTACTTACTCCCGGTTCTGGAGCTGGTGGTGGTTGAAGAAATCGAACTCGAACGTTCTGTGTGTAAGTAACACCACTGCCTGGTGCTGGACGACGTATGATTTGTGGAATAGGATCTTTATAGAAACCTTGTCCATCAGTTTGATACTGTTGAAAATTGGCCGCTTGTAAAGCTGATGAATAGTTGTCTGAACCTAAATCAGTACCACCATATCCATAGGTACGCCTGGAAGTTCCTATGTCACCACCAGCATTGCCGACCGAGGAACTGAATAATGATGATTCGTACGATGAAGAATTGTAGCCAGTTCCACCTACTGCAGCTCCATTATAATCAAAATTGCCCCCGAAAGCACCACTCGAAGGTGATAATGAACCATATCCACTACTAACGCCGATTTCGCTTACATCAATAGGAGCACTGTAGCTTGATGCATCTTGTCCAATACCACTGGTAGCAAGAAAATTTCGAAATTCATTTAAATCAAGATGTTGATCATGATTTAAATCAGCTTGTTCGAATAAAGAATCAACACGTACCATATTTCTGTACACTTTCGTTTAATGTCAACCTTTAAGTATAGATATCGCAGTAGTTTGTACGATGAATACCATTAATCCGTACTGATTTATACATATATATATATACATTCGTTAGGATAGAATCAATCAAGCGAATAAACTAAATCTATCTTCGTCATCTCTCGATCTTTTGTACACATTTTATAGATAATTACATTGAGAAAGGAAAAACCTCGTTTGTTTTTTTTCCAATCCAATCCGTTTTCATTACTATTTAGGATTGACAAAGGGAGCATTTATCAAAGGGGCTGTCGAACAAAGATAAAAATAAATCCATCAATAATGAAATTAAATCTATAGCAAAAATACAATTAGGTTTCTTTTGGCTGACTTCATACTTCACGTACGAAATTAATAAAAAGTAAATATAGAGTATACACATCTGTATTATCTGACGTTGTTATACGTTATTAATTATCACATGTCGTCCGTTTGAATTGCGATAGTGCATCCATCCAAAACGAACTAATAAAGATCACATGGCTCGAGCACGTGCGATTTCTAGCCATATACAAGAATATTCATGGCCTTCATCACACAGCTCTAGCAATAATAGAGTATTTCATTTATAACGAAAACCTTAAGGCTCAATTTTTTTAAGATTTCACAAAATTAAAAATTACTTGAATTTTATGTCAAACAATATTTCTACCTTTTTTTGGAATTATAGATTTGCTTTTTTCATTTGAAAATAAATCTACACAACAAGAAAAATGATGGGATTCAAGTATTATAATATAATGCAAACTTTTGGTTTAACTTGAAATTAGTGCATTCACGCTCCAGGAAACTGTCTGTTTTCTAAGTTTTGAATGGTCTACATCTACAATGTCAAACAAGCAGACTTTAAGCATGATAACTGTGGATGAAGGTAGCGTATAGGTAAAAGTCACATTCAAGGCATGCCGATTCTATTGTTACCAATTAAAAATATGCTGTCTTATTACTTAATAATCGTCTATGTTGACCAACGTTCCGTTATAAAATTGATTTTGGCACATTTCTACCATTATACTTTCACACTAGTGTAATTTCAACAGTGATTCTAATGAAAATTTATCACGGTATATTATTCAGTCTCTTCGACTCCCAATAAGAAACTTCATCCATATCATCTTCTAAACAAGAGGAATATTGAAAACAATCACGAGTTGCTTCTTTTTACAGCAAACTGCATATCGGCAGGAGAATCATCGAAGAAAAATCGATCAATAACTGAAAGGTCCATTTATTCAGTCCTTAAACGTATGACGATGTCTCTAGCAAAATCAGATAACTAGATATTTTGAAGCTTTACTCTTTGGTATGACTTTTTACATGCATTTTCAAATTACTTTTTCTCCGCATATTTATCGTTGATTAAAAAAAAATGACACATCGAAATAACATAGTTGTTCGCTCTGATAGAATCAAAGCGAAACGGATGAATATATCAGACATGGTAAAATGATAGAATATATTAATCATTTGGACTATTTATTATACGATGCACTGTTTAACACTAATATTCGATGTTGAATTTTTCATTTAAGACCAAAACTTGAAACGCGTAGCTTTTTTACTTTAATCATTTGAACACTTGAAATAGACGCTATTTTCTTGCAAAAATAATTTACAAGATTCAATGTACCTGTATATGATGAAGGTCTTTCGTAAAGTTCGGTAGTTCTTGATTTACTTTATACAAACGAAAATTTTGAAGTGACGATTCTATTTGGCTTTTCCATAATAAAATTCTATCTCTGGTTAAAAATAAATACTGAAATATCATCATTCATGTTATACAAAATTTATTTAGATTGAATAAAAACTCATTTTGATTATTCAACAACCTTTATATTATCTTAAAATCTTAATCTCACTCTGAGAAAAGTTCAAACGATTTCCACCGGGATTCTTTGTTTTCTAGCTCGGCACAGTGCATAATATGTATTGCACTATAGGGCAACAACACAAGCAAAGTAAGCAAGTTGAATACGTGTGCGACCACATAGTCAAGATTTTTGGCTAGACATCTTATTTCATATGCAGGCTCCGCAGTGGAGAGTTACGAAAAAGAAGGAAAAGAAGGATTATTTCGAAATGTACTGTCCAACAATAAAAATAAAGACAAATCAATTGAAGATCGAGCCGAAGTTGCACGTACATAATTGAGTTTTAGATTGTTACTTCGCTCTTAGTGAAAGCAGCCTATGAATCCAATAATAATAGCCAAAAAAGCCTCAAACTATTCAAGTATACAATGGCTTGGTCTCTAGTACTTCTGAGAGACTATTTTTGGCTTCACCGCAATATCAGTAGCGTACATTGTTACTATTGTCGTTCTGAATGAGACAAAATCGCTCTCCAGCAAGTTCGATAGAAGCAGTGTCGATTTCAGAATACTGTTTTTTGATTTTACTTCTGTGAACAGCAAGTTCACTCTCTCACCATAGTAGAACACATACTTATATTGGAGAGAAAAAAAATAAGACATGAAACAGATAACATTGATCATGGAATAAGAGAGAACGGATATTAACGAGAGTAACGATAAAAGATATAACGAATAATCAAACAGAAATAGGACCATAATTTCCGTGTAAAAGTTTTTCTAAAACCGATCAGACCGATATACTTTTATCACAAGGTGACTTTATCTGCCAATAAATGAACGGACGTATTTATCATTACATACATATCTGATTCAATTACGCTCTTCATAAAATATAGATAAAAGTGCATGTTTCATAAAAGCAGCAGAAAATGTTCAACTCAATTCATAAAACATAAAAACTATGTTACATGCCGGAAGTCACTTCTTTCTCATCAAAGTGACAATAAAAGGCTGATTCGATAGGTAAACCATGCTCCGTTTGGCTACGTCAAGGTAAAGAAAAGAGTACGTTCATATACGTATGTACTCTGTATACAATATCAAATTCAGCTGTGTTAATGGAGGTTGGGCTAATGTGAAAAATCCTTCAAAAAACATCTGCAACGTCTCAGAGACATTCTGAAAACACAAGTCAATCATAAAATCGATCAAATGAATCAACTTAGAAAAAAATTAGTGAATGAATGGTACAAAAAGATGATGAAATTCGTAAGCTTGTAATTTCACAAGTATTGTAAATTTATAGATTTTCAAGTAAAGAATGAATAATAAATCTATGTTCTACTACAGAGGTTGTTTCAGTATGTATGCTTTCTTACATACGGATAAAATTTTTACGAGGTGTCTTATGTCTGTTGCGTAGAATGTACACGGTCTTCTTGTGCATGAAAAAGAAAAAAAAAGAAGTAATTTTGTTAAAAAGAAGGATGATAAAGGATACTGCTTAGCAAGAAGGAGCGCTACGGGACCTGCATATGCAGGTAACGTGTTTAGACTAGAGCATCTATTATAATCTCTCTGAAACTTTGCTCAAAATATATGAACTACTTAAAATCAGAATGGAGTCATTGGTGATGAATGTGAGTGTCATTATAACTGAAGCTGTCATCAACATTCCATATGTTGTAAACCTCCCTTCCCTATGCAAATCATACTAGATGAACATATTGCAAAGCGTTGCTTTTCGGCCTGTTCACATAAACTGGCGTATGCTATGCACGAATCAAGCAATATTATATACTCTACGATTGATGAAATTAATGGAAAACATTAAAACAAATTATTTATTTTCATGTACACAAAACATGTGATAAGATTTCAAAAAATATAAATATGAAAGACAAAACTAAGTTGACTATTTCCATGCACTATCTAGTTCAATATGATTATCATAAACTACAAATTCACGAACAACTTTCATCGGTGGAAAATCGTTTTTTGCTAAAAATTCCACCACTTCATCGTTTTTCTCAAATGCGTTTTCTCGACCAACATCAAACAAACGCAGTGTAATCATATATATAGAATTCTTTTCATCCAGCTGTTTAAATGCATTTTTCGATAAGTGTAAATTTAACATACGATTGAGTTGGCATAGTTTCCGAAGTTTTTCTAACTGATACCCTCTTGGGTCTTTTTTTACCAAGACTTTATAATGAAATTCGAAATAGTTTGTTGATTCATCCCAAAACAATTTCTTTTCCATATCCGTTTGTGGAACACCCTCATTCGATGCTAATGATTCAATTTTAAGGCGTACGATGTTGAAATCATTAAATTGTTTATATACTTCTGTTTCAATATGTTCGACGATAGCTGGATATTCACCACAATGATATGATGATGTCATCAGTTGTTGAACTTTATCCTTGGATTTATCAGTATCCAAGTCAATGAATATAACTTTATACTTTGTTTTTTCACAGGCTTTTGTAAGTTTTTCAATGATTTTTTCCGTATCAAAAGAACATTCGAATGTAACGTGGGCTTCAAACGTACCTTTGACAACATTCGTTGGTACAAGTGCGTGTAACTTGGTTTTGTGTTCAGTGCTTAAAGCTTTCACATAAGTGAGTACACTGAAACGGACAACAGAATCGTTCGAAGAGAATATTATTCGTATTGTTATTTTTTCTTTAAACTTACTTTTCCATATTTGAATCAAGTGTTGGATTACCACGTATATCTTTCATCTCATTAAATATATGCGTTACACGTTTGAAGTCATGAACAGAACCTGTTTGAATCAATTGCTCAGCAAAATCTAAGTATCGAAAACCATGAAATAAATTTTTAAACAAGTAATCATTGTTTGATTGACTTGTTCGACTTGATCGTGAACTACGATTTTGATAAATTGAACTATCATCTAAATTGTACATATTCATAGACGTCAAATTTTCATAAAATGCAACTAGTATCAATCGATTCTTATTGAAGTATTTTTCATGATAGATCGGTCGAAAATCGATTTCTTCTTTGATTTTAAATTCATCAGGTAAAAATATACATTCTATCGCCAGTAGATAATTCTTTTCTAAGAGTTTCTCAAAATTTTCAACGCTATGAACACAAACATCATATTGATTCCATAATTTATGTAATTCAAATTCATGAAAATAATCAAATTCATCATGGAATTTGATTGGATTTTGATCAGTTGACCGAGTTACAATCATGAGATCTCGATCAGATGTCGATGAATTCGTACCATAAACCCATGAACCATAATTATAAATATTCGCCACGGAATTCTCGTCCAAGTTAAGCTCGCGTAATATTAATGGTATTGCAGAACGATCCATTAAGTGTCGTAAATGTCTTTGCGAAAAAATAAAAATTTGTGCAGATCGATCAATTGTTTTATACATGCTTCTAAAAAAATATTTCATCGGTGTTGTGCAATTCAGAAGCACCTACGTGCCATTGAATCAGTATGATGATTGAAGATGAGGCAATGAATAGAAAGATTATAGAGAAAGAAGAACATATTGAAAAAGTAGTTTTCGTCTCAGTAGACTTTTCGCTCTATAGTTTCGATAGAATAACTAGCAATATGTCAAAATCAAGATACCCCAGGTCAATCAAAACGGATATCCGTTACGGAACGTTGAGTTGATGCAGTTATACGGACCGTAACATCATCAAAATACGGCCGTATACGACCCTATTTTAATGATTTTACGGTCTGTATAACTGCGTCCATTCAACGGTACGTATCGTTCGACCTGGGACCGTACCAAACCATGAAATGTATATATATATATATAGTTTTACAAGAAGACTTTAAACAGACACCAGTGACATCTATTAAGGTCGTATTATACTTCCTTTTTTTTGAAATGCTCCCATTCACTGTTTCTAGCGTTAAGTAACCCAAGCAAAAGGAAAATATCCAGGTTACCCATGAGTTTGATAAAGTACTGTGTTTTTTGCTGGAAAGCGTGGGGAAAGTGTTGGAAAACTGTGAGTTGCTACTTTGCTTAAAATTGCTGTTAAAAACACTTCTCCCACTGCGATTAGTAAGCAGAAGGAGGCAAGCGATTTTAGAACGGCCCGGTTGCTGTGAATAATATAAAAACAGAGTTATTATTGATGGACGTCGCAATCAGAACTGCCAACAGACCAGTTTTTTCGGTCCAGCCTGGCCGGGTGCCTCGCCTGCAGACCGGGGATACATGAAACCAAAAGAAAATCAATGCTTCTTTTTGTAACACAAATCCATTCCGCTCAGTATTTAGTCATCATGTTGAAGATTAATGTGGCTGTTTATTTCTGTTTTGAAGGAAATTCCCTTTTCTGAGCCGAAATTTTCAAATTTTCCGTTTCTTGTTCTTTACTGTTGTATATGTGCTTTGAAGTGCACTCTATCTATTGTTGATGTTTTCAGTATTCAATTATTACCGTGAAGTAAAAAAATCGAAGATATAAATCGATTACCGTACAGGTATAGGACGTTTTTTCTTTCTTTCGAGGTTTTCTCGAACCTGGTTTTTACGTAAAAATTGTCGAAACTGCCCCGTTTCTCAGGCATGAAATATTCGATCAAGCTGAAATTTTTTCTACAAGTACCAAATAGTGTTACTAGTATCAATTTTGTTTTTATTAAAAAACTATTCTTTCGCTGAACTTTGACAGGTCTTACGAAGGAAGTACTATGCAAACAACTTTTTTATTCAAAGGGGATGAGAGAGAAAAAATTCACAACAATACGCACCCTAAAGTGCTTCTAGTGTCTGTAAAAAATTTTTGGCTCTATCGAACATACAGCAACTGAGAACCTGGGCGATTCAGGAGGCAATTTTTAGTCCTTGTGAACCCGATATTTTCTTTTAACAAGCATTTTGGAAGCGTGAGTTTATGAAAACGCGTAATCTATTGATCCAGATTGATATACTCGGAAAATTTCAAACATTTTCGATGATCCACTCTTAAAATGTGCTGCAAATGGGAAGGCATACCCTTAAAACAATAATTTCAAATGTGTCCTATATATTAGAAGATTAAAAAAAACTCTGCGAATTAACACCACAAACACTTCACAACAGAAACAACCTTTATTAGACAACTTCAATAGGTAACGTCATTTTCCATATTTGAAACAAAGCTAAACAAAATCAATTGAATTGACTGTAATTTTTTACTTAATTCATCGTCTTTTCGCTAATAAAAGGTGAAAATTCAATGAATACGGTGTCTTCGTTTTTGTGTTAGCCTTTTTCATTGTATCTTTCGCGATAATCGTTGGAGTAAATCCAGTTCAATCATGGTTTGCTTTCTGTTTTCTTAATAGTGTAAGTTGGATTATAGCGACATTCAGTATGATATTGAGCAGATAAAATCATTCTAAGTCAATTTTGAGCAGGCTGAACAGTTCAGACCGGCCTGGCCTGATGCAGGCCAGGCTTAAATCTAAAAAATCAGCCTGGCCTGTTGGCAGCTCTGGTCGCAATAACCACAGTCTTGTAGAGAAATAAATATTATCTCTTGCTTGATAATTCAATTTATTGATAAGATGTTATATAATTTAATATTTGCCATTCGTAGTTCCGAGTTATGATTTTGGACTACTGTCAATAGGATCATTTGCACAAAAAACACATAGAGGATTAATACATTTAAATAATGAATTAGATCGTATCACAGTTGTCAGAGTTCAGCATCATTCAAATGGTTTTACGATCGAGGAACTAAACGTAAGAAGACAACATCATATTTTGTATTAGTTTCTAAAACTTTGCGTGATAAACTATTCTTTCTTTACACGTCTATTTCATGTACGATACATTTGCAATTTATCCACAGCCTTTTTATTTCATTGGAAATTTGACAATCCTTTTTGGATAAACAAATCTGTTGATAATCTTGATGCAAGTATGATTTCTTCAAGGCATTTTTTAAACTAACGATCTGTTCTATGATGAAAGTGTAAGACTAATGCTATGGTATATAAATTTTTGAATATTCTGTATACTTATTGATAGAGCAAAGCTTATCAGTCGAATTCAGAAAGCGCATGTAGAACAATACATTCTAGTACAAACTAAATATTTCAACATTTTAATCTTTTTTAAAATGTACAAATCAATGATCATTATAGACATTTGAGTAGTAGTGATCTATTTAAATCGAAAAATCTCGTTTATTATGTACACACAAAACAGATAATGACAGAAAATTTTCTATTCAAAAGTAAAATTAATGCAAAGAAATGTTTTTACAAATATAGACTATGAAAGTTTAATTAACTATTTGAGAATATCATCGAATTACATAGTTGCATCAGGAACAATAAACTAACCAATCAGTTTGACGGATTGAAAATTTTTTTTGTCAAATATTTTACCAATTAATCATCCTATTCTCACGTCTCTTCGTAGGCAACATTAAATGCAAAAATTATAATCATATAAGAAAACGTTTTTTCATTCGGATTTTGAGATGTATCATCCAGTATATACAAATACCTATTCGAATGTGATCGATTCCTTCTGAGAATTTTTTAAAAGTTTGATGATTTTTCATCCTCTTGTTTCTCTAAACATTTCATAAAGAAATTCAAAATGAGTTGTTCTTGTATCCCACAATAGCTTTTTATCAATGTTCGTGTCTATGGTACACCCTCTTTGCATGTTATTGATGTCATTTTAATCTTTACGACGTTAAAATCTTGAAATATAAATATTTCGTTTTTCAATTTGTTTAACGACTGTCGGATTTTCATCACTGCGTGTTACTGATGATAGTTGAAAGTAATCATATTCTTCCTTTCTTTCAAAGTATGCTAGTAGAATTTTATGTTTACTGCTTATTTGTGATTTACTTTACTTTCTACCCACAATAGAGTCTAAAGAGACATAGTGTTCATTACAAGTAATTAATGAAGAATGAAAAGCAAAGCACAAACATAAGGCAATGGAACGAGAAGCAAATAAAACACGGGTCATGAGCCATGGTTTGCAAAATCAAACTAATTTTGCATGTCAACAGAATGCATTAACCAGCGACGAACGTTTAGTTTGATATAAGTACAACCCAGCAGAGCTATGCAAACGTGGTGCTGCGGGAGAGAAGGTGCTTAAAAGATTCTAACCCAAAAAAAACGAACATGCTGTAATTTCTTCAATCTGCCCGTTCAGTCCCTCTGACATGTTATATTTTTAGATGTTAATGGTCATCTTAATGTCAGTTGAGCAATAATAAGGTTGATCAATTCATTTTTATTTTTAATCAGTTATTTGAGAAAGATAATGAATTTAGTTTCAATTACATGAATTAGAACTAACGAATTAAATCAAAAGTCGTATATTCTTATATGTATATAGATATTGTCTTATTGAAAGTAACAATAGTAAGCACATGAAGAAAAAGGAACGACTCAATTCTAACACTTTGCTGTCTATTCTGATTAAGAGCGCGAGAGAAAAAGTTGTTATTTTCTTTTTTGTAGAGAATAGATTTTAAGAAGAAGAGCAAGATAGAGAAGTTACTTGATGATGATTAAGCAATCGTAAGTAACGACACAGTGCCGTTACACCCCCTCTTGAATTTTAAATTAACTATTTTGCAATGTTTTTTAATGTTTTTCGATCACTTCAGTTGTATCATGGGAATATTGGCATGTAGCTGATTCTGGAGAGGATTCTTTGCTAACATTAGCTAGCACAAGTTTGTCTAATTTGGATTTCAGTTCAACACTTGTTGCTAGAACAAATTCATCGACACTAAAAGAAAGAATAGTAAACATTGTTTTTCCAACATATGACAGAGGCATCATTTTTTCATTCATATTTACAGTTGCATACTGGAGTCAGCATTTGGATCGCCACGTATTTCTTTCATTTTTTCAAAAACATGTGACATACGTTTAAAATCGTGTATTGAACATGTCTGAATCAGTTGTTCAGCAAAGTCCAAATATTGGAGACCATGGTATAGATTTTTCAATATGTATTCACTTCGGGAAGTTTTCGTCTGAAAACGTCTGGAGCTACATACTGAATGCATCGAACGATTACTAGTTTTGCACAAATCGAAATATTGATCCATTACGTAAAATGCAACCTGTTTCAATCGATATTTATCTTAATAGTTGTCAACATAAGTCGGACGAAAATCGATATCTTCTTTGATTTTAAATTCATCGGGTAAAAATAAACATTGTACGGCAACTAAATAGTTTTTTTCGAGAATTTTTTGAAAATTTTTAGCTGAACATATACAAACATCATGTTGATTCCATAATCTATGTAACTCGAGTTTATGAAAGTAACCGAAATCCGAAAGAAATTCTAACGGCTCGTGAGACAATGAACGTATGACAAAGATAAGATCACAATCGGATGTCGGTGAATTTGTACCATAAACATAAGAACCATGATGATAAATATTCGCCACAGAATTCTCATTCAAATTAAGTTCGTTCAATATCAATGGTATTACAGAATGATCCATTCTATGTATTAAATTTTGGTATAATTGTATATTCTGTACTAAGATCTTACTTTGTTTAAATATGAGTCCAAAATATTGCTTATCTCTTATATACCTGTTCGAAAGTCTTGTATAAAATTTTTGAATTCGTATGCATTCTACGTATGATTTATCTTGAGTATTCCAGAAGTATTCCGTTCTATAGTGTCAATGACTTCATTGAACGATACCGGTGTTGCTTTTATTTTACCTATACTGAAAAGGTAATATGATCAGGTGAACGACACATGATACAACGCTTTGTATTTCAGCAAGCGATCGGGTCAGTACAATGAAATTAGACAGTATTAACTTATGATTTTTGGATGTTTTATTCGGTTATGTAATAGTGTCAATAGGAAGACAAGATCTAAATGACTCAGCTACTGTGTAAACTCGAGTCATTTTTATTGTTTTAGTTATTTAAAATTTATTTAAAAAAATTAAGAACTTGCCAGATCAGTATCTGTTCAGATGTCAAAGATATGCATCCGTCATTTTTACCTAAAGCGATAGTAAAATTTAGCTAGCTTACGATTAAACATGGTAAATTTAAACGAGAAAGAGATTCATCTTTTACTATGATATAAAAATATGAAAGAAATCGATAAAACGCACGAGAAATATATTTTCAAATAAGATTTCTTATTCATGTAACTTCAACGTAACCATATAATGTGAATTGATGGAAGATAGTTTCCATTTCTTAATTCTTTGATTCAATCTGACATTAGAATATAGGATGTAGGAATAAATATGATTGCTCATATGAGTGTATCAAATGTGTGCTCCTGTAATATAATTGTATCAATATTGTAGTTACATACTTTTTAGAGTATCATTCGATTCAGAACTTGAAATGATAAGTATTTAACTGAGAGAATTCTTTGGATACTGTGGCAAGTGAAGAGATTTCGAAAGTCTCAAATTTCAGCTGCACAAGGCATTTAGCATTTTATTATGTTTTTGAAAAATTTTCTATGGAAAAAAAGTAGTTTCACATAAGAGAAATAGTAGACTATCCGTTTGAAAAATTAGACATTTTTCTGACGTATATACGTATATGTTTTCAAGCGAAACTGATTAAACATATCTAATCACGTTCTTTATGCAATCTCTTATGAAAAATTTTAGAATTATGCTCCGTCTCCTGTTCCACTATGACCACTTGATTTCCAAACAGTCTCAACGCGAAACATCTTCATTTGGCCTATTACTCACGCACACTTTTCACAGAAATATGATGTAATACTGAGGAAGAACAGAACGAAAAATAGCTTGTTGACAAAATTTCATTTGCAACAATAAAAGGACTGTTTTTCACTTATCGTCGTTCTTTTCTCATCGATGTAAAAAGATTAAAAACATCTCAATGTGCACTGATAGAAATTCTACGTATTCCGAAAACTTATCTAATCAATCACTAAGGACATCTGCTTGTTCCTAAAGTTCTTTTCTTCTTGCCGATGGTTTCAGCTAGATGAATCATATAGGATCTCACCTGATCAGCATGTACTAAAATGTACTCGCGCCCCTTATTTACCATCGACGACCCCATTCATCAATTATTTCTGTCATGTGAATAAATGCTTTTGTTCGTTTCACTGTTTCATTGCGAGCGAAACTTTATTGTGTTAAAAACGATGAGTGGATGGCATTGGCTTAAAAATATTTTGAAACCTTGAAAAATATTTGCTTTTGTATATATATATATTATTTTCGTGTTTTTTTCTTTTTGAGACAAACAAAATATTCGAGTGAAAAATGCTAACCACGTCACGTCTGAGAATTGGCCAGCTTTATCAAAATTTAGCATGGGTTCTATCACAACAGCAGTTCTCAAGCCGAACAACAAAATTAATGCACAGAAGTAGAGAAGTTTACTTGTTAGCTTGTTTTTACAGTGGTCTTTCTTTATAGTAGCTTACTATAAACGATTTAATCGACACTTGATTTCACTATCTATGATCTCAAAATAATTATAAATTGCATGTTGCTTCTATGTCACAAAATTTTACTTGCTATTGATTTGCTACACTGTTTGAATAAAAAAAAACAAATTAATTAAAAATATTCTGCAGATGCTTTTCATGTCAACTTAGGGAAAACGCAAGAATTTCTTAATAATCTTATAATATATTTTGATTTTTAACAATGAGGATTGTTTTTGTGCCCACGGAAAGTTCTATTTGATTATGCCATGTAAACGAGAAATATAATAATGCATGGTGCTTCAACAATGCTTCGGTTTTTATTCTACTTCTATTTATCTGTGTTATGGGTTCTTTAAAACTACTCAAATATTATGAGATGCATTTCAAAGTATTCGATGTCGAATAATTTGTTGCAATGGTTACTCAAGCAGACAAGAATTTGGAAACACGCGTTTAAACGCATCAAACGAGAACAGCGATTGCCACCCATGCACGCCCATAAATAAAGCGCAATAAACTCGTTTCTTGTGTAAAATTTTCGCTTTTTATTTGTGAAAACTCCAAAAAGTTCAGAAATTGAGCGTTTACACGAGATCTTATTCCAGACGTATTAAGAACTTTCGAAACAATGCGTGTAAACGCTCAACTTCTGAACTTTTTGGCGTTTTCACAAATAAAAAGCGACAATTTTACACAAGAAACGTGTTTATTGCGCTTTATTTATGGGCGTGAATGGGTGGCAATCGTGGTTCTCGTTTGATGCGTTTAAACGCGTGTTTCAAAATTCTTGTCTGCTTGGGTAAAACCATCATAGGTGTAAGGTTGTCATCAGAGAAAAAAATGCTCAGTCGAATTCCTTCAAAAATAATACTCCGAACTGGAATTGAACTTTGTTTTTGATGATAAATAGAAAATACTTATGCAGAAAGAATATTTATCTCTTCCACGGTAGAGAACGAAACGAGACAAGGAGAAAAAAACTTCTTCCTATTTTAGTCTCACGTCAGTAGGATAAAAATCTAGTACGAGAATATGATGAGGTAGCAAATACAAAAGTTAAGAACATGGCGAGATGAACCAGGAGTAAAAATCTCTTTCCATTCCAAGATGGAGCAAGGATGCTTCTGAAATAAATAATTTCGAATCGTATTTCTTAATGATTGACAGAATGAAATATATCTTATGGTGAAAACGATAAGTATGATGATTGAAAGAGTTTGATTTCATTCAACATGAGCTGAAAAAACCGTTGAAATCTTCAGAAAGAATACAAATTCGAGTCTATTATTGTTAATATTCATTTATATTGAGGAAAACTTTAGCAAGTATGACTCATAGACATTGAGTAACGAAACTTTCTCACTGTCCATGAACGAATTCCTTGTTATAATACTAAAGAAGTGAACTATTGAATATTGCCGAAATGTACACTGAATTAGATAGAATAAAATAAGATTCTGCTGTGAATAATTAGAGCAGTTGTAATATTTTTCGTATTGCTTATCTATGATCATTGGACAAATTCGTTATTCTTGCTTGATACACTATAGCAATCGAATTCTTTAGATATCATTTGAAAATCTGTCAACACTAGAAGTTGTTTGAAATAAAATTGAATTCTATCTGAATAATACCTCATATGTCATTGGAACTTTATGCTTTAAAGAATGAAATCGAATTTCTTGAAGAACTATACACATGGGAGACGTTTCTTTTCCATGAAACTAAGTATGTAATATTGGAAAAGTCTCAGTAAGATCATAGTAGAACAGGAAAGCAAACTCAATTTATTTAGCATATCATACAAGAACACAAAGGTTGACCTTCGTTAAAAAAGAAGTAATCACATCGTTCTAAAATTTTCTATCAGCCTATTACTTCTACGCAAACACAATCTCTAACAAAAATTTGCTGATGTACAATGCTGGCTTTTGATCTGCATACCGTTTGAGTCCTTTGCGCTTTATTCTGTTTCAATGCGATTTATCATTTGTTTGCGTGGTTTTTAGACATGGGAACAACGGTTGATGATAACAAAACAATTTCACACGGATATTCAAACGGGTTCGATCTCTTACTCAATCGTCGAGCTAATAAAGCGAGTTGCTAATAATTAAAAAAAAACGTTTAATGCTTTTTTTTGTTATCATTTATGACTGTTTAGGGACAAGCCTTCTCTGATGACGAACGTAAAAAGTACGGTATTCGTGGTTTATTACCCCCAAATATTTCAACGCCTAATCTTCAAGTTGAACGAGTCATGGAAAACTTGAGAAATATGCCCGATGATTTATCGAGATATATGGCATTATCTCTATTACAAGACGTTAATGAAAAATTATTTTATCGAGTAGCACTGCAGCACACGCAAGAAATTATGCCAATTGTTTATACACCGACGGTTGGCTTGGCTTGTCAAAAATATAGTTTAATATTTATAAAACCGAAGTACAATAGTTTTCTTGAATTTAGACAACAAAAACAACTTTGTTTTTGTTTCTCTAGAGGTTTATTTATATCAATCTTCGACAAAGGTCATATCTATGATATTCTTGGCAATTGGCCGCTCAAAGATATTCGAGTTCGTTAATGAAACCGATTCATTTTGTCTACTAACATATAATTAAACTTTTAGGCAATTGTTGTTACCGATGGTGAACGTATCTTAGGCTTAGGCGATTTAGGTTGCAACGGTATGGGTATACCTATTGGTAAACTAAGTTTATACACAGCGTTGGCTGGCGTTCCTCCTGAATATTGTTTACCAGTAACACTTGACGTTGGTACAAACAATCAAGTGAATAGAATTTAATTTGGTTGTTTTCTGTTCGAAATCAATTTTAATGGTGTATTGTGTTTTTATTTTTCTTTCCTAGCACTTTCTTAATGATCAATTGTACTTAGGTGTAAGACAAAAACGTGTTCACGGAAAAGAATACGATGAGTTTATTGATGAATTTATGGAAGCTGTTGTAAAAAGGTAAAGAAAAATGATTAAGTTTTTCCAAGATTGATTTTCAGAGAGCGTGAATGCACTATAAAAGCTTGGGTTTTGTGTTTCAGTCCGAATCCACGAAGAAAAAAAACTATTCTGAATCAGGATATTGAATAAGTCGTATCGCTAAATTGATTTATTATTTAGATATGGAAAAGAATGTTTAATTCAATTCGAAGATTTTGCTGTAAGTCATTGAACGAGATCAAGTAGAGAGAAAATTTCGGTGTGATTTTTAATTCCAATTAGAATCACAATGCATTTCGTTTACTCGAAAAATATCGTCATAATTACTGTACATTTAATGATGATATTCAAGGTACAGCTAGTGTTGCTGTTTCCGGAATTATAAGTGCTACTCGATTAACTGGAAAAACACTAGCCGATAGTACATTTGTATTTTATGGAGCTGGTGAAGTAAGATTTTATGGATTATGACTGACATTAGTTTTATTTAATTATTCTTATATATTAGGCATCAATAGGTATTGCGAATTTACTCGCTCTTGCTTTGAGCCGTGAAGGTCTATCATTAGAGGAAGCACGAAAAAAAATTTTTCTAGTCGATTCGAAAGGACTTATTGTTAAGGTCAATAATTGTTGTGATTATTATTATTCAAATTTTTATTTTTCATCACTTTTCTTTTTAACAGAATCGACCCGGAAGTGTATTGAGTGAAGAGAAACAACAATTTGCACATGAACATCAACCAATTACGAAGTTGATTGATGTTATTCAATCTATAAAGCCTTCATTTCTCATTGGTATTGATCAATTGAATCAAGTTACTTCCTTTTGTTTTTCTATTAACTATATTCTTGTGTTATAGGTGCTTCTGGTCAAAATTCAGCGTTTACTCGGGATATTCTTGAAGCCATGGCTGTAATTAATAAACGTCCCGTTATATTCGCTTTATCCAATCCAACATCAAAAGCAGAATGCACAGCACTCGATGCTTACGAAGCAACAAAAGGCCAATGTGTATTTGCTTCGGGTTCACCGTTTCCTAAAGTTGAATACAATGGTAAAACGTTTGTACCTGGTCAGGGAAATAATTCTTATATATTCCCTGGCGTTGGTCTGGCTATTGTTACATGTGCTATTCGAAATATTCCGGATGAGTTATTTTATTTGGCTGCTAAAACACTCTCCGATCAAGTAACAGAGGAAGATATATCACTGGGTCTTGTATATCCACCGATTGAAAAAATTCGACAAGTATCAAGAAAAATAGCAACTGCAATAGCCGAATATGCCTATGAGAATAACTTGGCAGATCTTTCTCCGAAGCCAACAAATTTAGAAAAGTTTATTCAAGAAAAGCAATATTCAGTTGAATATGATAATAAATTGCCATCGCCATGGGGATAATCCAGGAAAGAAATTTCAACATGGTAAAGATTTCCCTAGATTTTCTCCAAAATCGATGACTATCCAGAAAATTAATGTCTTTAGAGATTAGTATGCTTAATTTTATTTTAAAATGAATGAAATAAAATTGGGATGTATTTTAATATAAATGTCTAAATGGCGTTTTTTTCGTCTTGAAAATAAGTTATCTCTCTGGCTTTTAAAGTAAACAGGACAGAAAAAAATGAATAAAATCTTGAAAATTGATCACGAGTGAACTTGCTTGTCTGCTTTCTATTCTATGAATGCGGCGGGCATTTCGCTACACCCATCGATTCGGGTTTGTTTTTTCATTCAATCAGTCATGATGAATGTTCATCTAAAGTCTCATCGTCGTTCATACTTCGAGATTTACCCAAAAATAACTAAAATAATCGTACTGATTCAAGGTATACTGCGGAATATTATATTAATAATCGAGCGTTGAATATTTTTTCGATTATCGAAATTCCTGAAAAATCAACAAACGCAACGAGCTTGCTTTCTCAACCTAGTCATGTGAACGTGCTGCTAAATAGAAAACTTGATTTTACCAATCTATGGTGGTGTACCTATTAGAATCATAATAGAAGTCTTTGTTGCACATATAAGTTGAAAACATAAATATGAAAACGCTGATTTTCTGTTGATTCGCATCAATATTAAAAATTCTCATTACTTTTTTTCAACATATCTACGGATATGTGGAATGCATATCATTTGATTGAAAACGGTTTCCTGCGAACAGGTCAATTATCACAAGAATAAATATTTCAAGTGAAAGAAGGCCAGTGAAATGCTCAATAAAAATATTCCTTGGCGATTTTTTACTTTCGTACGAATAGAAAGTGCAACAGGTGGTTGACAGTGGGAGAGAGGAGTTCCAGGTATAATTCAGAGTAAAACGATTGCAGTTTTGTTCTCAATTTTTATTGATTTGATTATGTTGAATATATTACTATGTGATTGGTCTACATAAAAGTTAACAATCCATGAAAAAGGCAAACTCGAACAAACAGATTTGTATTTTGAAAGTATGAGAAGAATTAATAGTTCATTTCTTTTTATAGAAAGGTTGCATGTCTTATTCTAGTACATGATTCATTCACGGCTTCGAAATATTACTTTTATTCTCTTGTGTCGTGGAAAATGGAAAATTTTTTATGATCTCGATTGGTCGACACACTCGTATCGTGCATCATCCATATTTATACTCTTTAAGGCCTCTTCGTTCATTAAATCGATTAATATCGATCAAAACATACTAATTTACTGTTTATTGTACGCTAGTTCCTTGTTTTCTTCTGTATATTTATTAGTATTTGATACTGGCTCTTTGATTGGCGCATCTTAGAAATAGAACGACGAGTAATGGTCACAAAAGAAACTAATGGGAATTAATGTCAAATATAAATTTCAGTAATAAACCCTCCATGAAACCTCTCGATTGCTCAAATATTCATCAAATACACGTGAGGAGGATCGTAACTAAAAGCGAGCTACTCTCATTTTGTTATCGAGAATAATTATGGTGTCTGATGACTGTCTGTAGAATAAATCAAAGAGATTAGGCCTCTTATTTAAATACAACATATTTAAATCATATTAAAGTGAAAAAAAGATTTTCAATATTCAACTATGCAAATTGATAAATTACTAATTATAAAAGAAATAGAAATATTTATAAAAACTCATCCCCGGTACGATATCTACTGCTTTTTATTTTTTATCTTGGATATTCCTACTCAATAATGATCAATTAATTATTATGAAAGAAAAAACATCTTTAGACTTTGATAAGTTGAAGTACGAGTGTTTTTTCTTTGATTTTACATCGTCGAAAAATACAGATTTGTACGGCTAAATATGGAAAATTGCTCAACTGGTAACATTCCTCAATTGTTTTTGTTTTCTATTCAAAGAAAAAGTTCAAGAATATTCAAATTCACACTGCACTGTTACCTAAGCTGTAAATCTATCTCCTACTGCAGAGTTGCTTTTCAAAATTGATATTCGTCAAGTCTAACTTTAAGTTTAGGAAATAGGTTTACTTCAAAAACTAAACGGTTAGAAAATTGACGGACAATCTAGTCGAATTTCAACATCATATAGTACTTATAGAAAAAAAAAGAAGAATTGAAAACTGATATGAATATTCGAATCAGTTCAACTTTAAACTATTTGTCAATAGAAGTCAACGGAAATTCTACAGTTCAGAGACTCGGATCATAATTATGTAGTCTTGGCTTTCATCTCATTTTATTCATGTCGGAAGAAAACGATTTAAACAGAATATGATGCATTACAATTGATATCATGATATAAAAGTCCTAATCTTTCTAGTGCAAACTGACATATAAGATAGCGCGTGAAAAATTGAAACATCTTCCTTTAAAGTTATTACATGGAACTGAAATTTAATTAAGCATATGAAAATGTCATCAACTTGAAAGATGTCTACGTCAAAATTCATATGTTAACATGTTTCTCTTCCTGTGTTGATGATGGCCCTTTTACCTAATTTGAAAAAAAAATCAATAGGAGATCCATCTCGATCGTGATTAGATCGTAACGAACGAAAAATTTTTAATGATTGTACATAATCGTAACCAGTTCTTGTAAAAACTTATATTGATGCCACCGAGAATTTCATCGCTCATGAATAAAAAATAACCATATGATTAGTGTGATATTCTTTTATTGATTACTTTCTTTGATCTTACTAATACAATTTACGATAAGTTCCCGAAAAGTAGAACAATTTTACTCTCAGAAGTAACTGATACTGGTCTAATCGACGTTTCAGTTTGAACAAAATAGTGGCAATAAAAACATAGAACAGCAGATAAATTTGTTTTAATAGAATTCTACTTTCTAAACAAGAAATTTTCTCCAAATAAAGAAATTTTTGATCTTAAATCATAAGTTCTAGATAATGCATAGCTTCAGGTGGCATGCTAGTGTAAACGATTTCATAAAACTAAAAATAGTATCGGATCCAGTTATGAATCATTAGAATATTTCACATTCCAGTAAGAATTAATATCTGCATAGGCCGAGAGCCGGACTATCCATAGTTCTAGCTCGTTATCGGAATTGATCTTAGGCTGTTCAGAATTATAGTAGTCATAATTAGTTGCAAGTGGTCTGATAAGTTCTGGAAGTAAAGGTAGAAGGATGATTTTTGATTTGATAAAATAAATTAAAAAGAAGAATCAAAACCGGACAAGTCAATCTTTCTTTCATCATTCAATTAGTTGAGTTGATTTTTATGATTAGTGTTCATTATTTTTGAGAATGATTTCAAAATTTTAACCGAGAAGAAAATTTGATCTACCGATTATGTTGGAAATTTTTCACAGTCGTACAATCAAAATAAGCAAAAACTTCATTCTCGACCGTAACATTAGATGGCCTGGTAGAATCTCTCTTAAGAATATAACTATTTATTGCACTATACAGTTGAAAGTACAAAAAGGAAAAATATATCATGTTTCTCATTATAAAAGAAACTGTTTCATCTGTATGAATATATTAAAAGTTGTCGCGTTTAGGGAATAGATAGAATGAAAATTATTAATATGAACACGGACTTGATTATATACGTGCGTCATTGATAAGGTGCACTAGTATTCGAGGAGTAAAAGTGGAACAAATAAAATTAAATCGCTACAATACTCTCGAGAGAATTTGAGAAGCTATTTGAATCAATGGATTTCTGGTTCATGTTTTCATTCAACATGTTGTCAATGATATTACTCGTTTCGTTTTATTCATATATCGTTCATATCGCTGGTGATAATCAACCGTTGATCAAATTGAATGAAGAAATTTTACAAAAGTTACGTATATCATCGGATCGTCTACTGCAGTCAACTTCCTATGAAGATCTCGAATTATTCAATGATTATCAATGTGCAATCGAATGTTTTAAAGATAAAAATAGTTGTACCGGTTATAAATTTAATGAGCAAACTCACTTGTGTTCCTTGTTCGAGGGCTCAACAGACGCAATCAATGACGATCTTACTAAGCTGGTAATGTAATTGAACTGATGATCTATTTCTGAATCATTTAATTTGTAAAATCTAGCGAGCACAGTTGAAACCGGATGGATGTGACACAATTAAATGTAAACCTGATGCTGTTTGTATCGGAGATGATAAGCCGACCTGTATTTGCTTAAATGGAGAAACAACATCAGACGATTGTGATAAGATTGGTTTGTTGTCTTGTTTTGATTTTATTTAGTTCATTTCTTTCGTTTTCACTTCTATTTCAATTCCGTAATAGACGTTGGTGAATGGATGGATTTTAATGATTGGTCAGCATGTAGTGCAACATGTGGTGAAGGTTATAAATTTCGAAAAAGAGAATGCTTATCAGCTAAAGATAAAACTCAAAGACTTTCAAGTGATAAATGTATTGGTGAAAACATGGAAATTGAACTATGCTATGTCACATCATGTCCAAGTAAACATAGTTAATTTGTGTTTTTTAAGAATTGATTTTAATGTTATTTCTTCTCACCAAGTATATGGATTATGGACACCGTGGACACCTTGTTCAACATTTTGTGGTATCGGTATGAAACAACGTAATCGTTCATGCATTCCAGCGGGTTCGAATTGTGGAAATTATACTTTTGAACAACGAGCTTGCGGTGAAGCTCAATGTCAACGTGTCGTTGGTAAGATCGGGGTGTTAGCTACTGTGAAATGTGACTTGTTTTCAAATGATTTTTTTATCGTTAGGTATCAAAGAAACTGAGTCCGAAAAGTATTCAATGAAAGGCTTTTTAGCTATACGAGAAGGTGATATTTTATGTGTTCCCCAGAATGGTAGTGCCACAGTTAAACACATGGCTGATTTAGTAAGATAAATTTTGTTGAAGATAAAACAAGCATAACTCAGTAATTGTTGTTGTCATCCTATTTATCAAGGTTTGCAAATCTATTGGTTTTACTCGTGGAGCACAATATGGTAAATCAATAATGATCTAATTTCGATAATTATTTTTTTTCTTATCTTAAAAGCACTTCCTTATCCAATTAAAAAAAATTCGACATGCTATCCTGGTATTATATGTGACGGTACAGAAAAAAATTTCTTTGATTGCAAATACGAACGATCATCACTATCGTCTAATAGTGGTGATCTGGTTGCAATTATGACCCGATGTGTTGGTAAGACATAGCTCATAAATACATATTCATACATGTATTCTATCGAAAATAATATATTTATATTGAAGTTGATGGCGGTTTTTCATATTGGTCAGATTGGTCAGCATGTACTAAACCATGTGATACTGGTCAAATGACTCGTACTCGGACGTGTACTGAACCATCACCATCCGATTTAGAACCTGAAAGTATGTCTGCAGATTCTTCACTAGTCGGAATGAATTGTACTGGAGAATATATACAAGTGAAGAATTGTAATGAGCAAAACTGTTAATTGAATATTTATTTATTTATATTTCAACAAAAATATATTCATATATATTTATTATCATAAGTGTTCATTTACTGTCCACACATGATTACTAGTTGTAATATGTTTATGTCTATACATAACAAACGTACCACGAAATGTAGATTTTGTTGAAGCAAAGAAGATAGGAAAAATGGCAGATTTAAATATAAGAATATAATAGAATATTTGTAAAGCACGGTGAATTTCTCTTGTTCTATGAAATAGAATCAGAATTCGGATTAGAAACCAAGGTAAGCAGAGAATGATGAATGTAACACTTAAGATAATCATATGCCGTGTGATTTGTTTTTGTTCACGGTACTGTTTACGTTGAATTTGATCAAGTCCCTTAGATCTTTGTTAACATGTATAATATGAAAGCAAAATCAGACCAATCAATGCACATAAAAGTGGTAACAAGTAGATGATTCCGATTTCTATGTAAGTTAACTTGTTCGGATGATGAATAGATGTTGCATGCGTTGTACAATACTATGCCATTCAAAAATGGTGTAACTCATTGTTTTTTTTCGTCTATTGTTATATTGATCGAATAATCATAATCGGTTTTTTACATGTAATTAATTTCGTTCAATACAGTATGCAGTTATATCTTTTTGTTTTATAAAAGTAAATCTACATGCATTTTGTATTTCTAGTATTAAATTTTATTAAAAAAGTCAAAGACTGACTTTAAAAACGTACGATTGTTTTTGAACTCAACTGTTATGTCATTTATTTTTGTTGATTTCTCCTTTAATAAGAGTACGTAGGTGATTAGCTAACCACCAGAAGCTTCTTACTATTCTATGATTTCTTATTTGAATATTTATGTGAAAAATACCCTTGAGCGTATCTTTGTTTGCTAATATTCAGTAGCGATATTAAATATGAAGTTCTATAAAAAGAAAATCATTTATCGTTAGAATACGGAATGTAAAATGGCATGAATATAATCATAGAAACTTCATCTTCGATATGAATAATATGATCTGTATATAGGCATAGATGTGTTTCAATAAAATGATGTCGTGGCTTTGTTGAGTTATACATTGTGTACGGTTCAGTATCGGATGAATTAAATTCTCACTATAGCGTACGATTTCATTCCTATCATTATAATTCAAATTTAAGAAAATTAGTATGAATATTATCTAGTCAAGAAGCAAATCAATCTTATGACACAGTGGTAAACATATTGAATCTGTACAGTGATCTCAGTTATTCCAAGAAAATGATGATTGTCTAAGTTGCTTCTGTAATCGTAAGGCTGATTATATCAGCAGTGAAGAGTTTTAAAACCTTTTTCTTTGTTGTCGATAGTATATTTGTTAAAGATGGATTGAATCATTTGTCATCAATGGAATACTATAGGCAAGGCATAATCCAATCCATGATGCTAGTAGTAATGCTATAAGATAGAGATGGCGAATACCTAGTAAGTTGTACTTCAAATCGTATAAACGAATGTAAACTATAAAACTAATTTCATAAATTACAGAGGTAAGCGTATAGATTCACCAATCAATAGAGCAGTACACAGTTTACCGTTGAACATACTTCCAGAAATACGTAGGAAACGCATAGGAAGAACAAAGCCACTAATGAATAAATCAATGAATGCCATGCATACTACATATGTATTGGACCAATGTTTTTCATGCTTACGAATAAAATACGTGGCAAAAACACAAATCTGAAATCATTATAAATAATTTTTTTTAATCGAACTATGATACTTACATTTCCGACCATAATAGCAGCGATAGATACTAATAAAATAAGCGTTTCCGATGTTGATGATACATGTACGAATTCAACGGTCATTTTAATAATGAGCGCAATAAAATCTTGTAGATTGAATTACAAATCAAAACACAAGTGAAGATAAAATCTGTTTATCGTTTTAGTAAACCTAATTAAATAATTACTCAATCATTTGATTGGACAACTTATTTCAGAAATCAACTATGTATAATTGAAACAGTTGTGAATTTCTGCGTCTTAGATAACGAGCAGCCTTTCTATCTGCATCGTTTGAATAAACGACTGTTAAAACAAACCATGTATTTATTGCTTCGAAATTTTCAACTTGACTGCCGACTACAAACAATGTGAGAATAATATATTTATGATTCATCAATTATTCATAAGCTATGAGACAAATTAGTATTAAGATTTTTCCATATTATTCCATACTTCAATCGTAAATATTTATGATACGAAGTAGAAAAGTCGACGATATTTCTTTTTTGCACGTAATCGATTTCTTATGTTGAACTCATTTTCTTCGATCATGCAAAATAACTATGAACTGTTTGTTGTTGCTCTGAAATTTCAAAACAAGCACATAGGCATCTGTGCGTATATTAATGTCGTATACATTACAGCTCAAGAAGAATTCTATGATTTTCGATACATATTATAACCGGCTATATTTTTGCTCAAAACATAATACGTGTTCTTAGACAATAAGTTCAGCGAAACATTGTCTCATATCATCATGAAATCTTGTGCAAGACCAAAGTGATATTGACAAAATTATTTTAAAAAGCTAGCTATAAATTGAACATAGAGCAGTTATTGTTTTTTCCGAGCATTACTATGAGATACCTCGTAACTCTTCAAGTGATATTATGAATGTTGAAGAACAAAACAGCATGGTAATTGAAGTTCTTTTTCGAACGAATCTAACTTCATCAATCGAGTTTTTACATGATTCTATTTTTAATTCATGATAATTTTCAAGTGTTAAAATATAACTGTCATAGTCATGAAATGTCCTTAGCAAAATAAACTGTATATTGTTACCATGGAAAAGAAATTCATCTGTATACTCAGACACATGTCAGCCCAGAAAGCATTCATCATTATGTATGCGATTGAATATTATACATTAGCGAAAGAACGCTTGCCGTCTAAATTTCGAAGATGGGTCATCGCCAAATAGAATCGTGTGATGATTCAAAAACCTAGGAGATAATGTGTGGAATCAATCATTTTAATAGAATAGAAGACAAGATTGTCTACATATTACAGTTTGCACCGTGCTCAAGTTAGAAGGTTTCTAAATATACCACTCAATTCTATTGTTAAGTAAAAATCAGCGGGCTACACAAACAATCATTTTGCAGATTTCGTTTTGTGAAAAACTTTTGAAACTTATCATTTTTAACTCATTTGCACACGGCATTACAGCGCCATGCGTGCAGATTTTCCAAAAAGAACTTCAATAGATTACATTAGCTAAGTGCACTCTTGAACAGTACAGCATAGATATGAAGAAAAAAAATTGCTGTTCTCTGATGTATCCATATTCAGTAGTAGCTGTTAGAAGAAAAATTATACATGATGAACTCCATTTATCAATTTCTGAGACTGAAGTTCCATCATGTTTATCAGCCATATGCACAGTGTCGAGTACAATATATCACGTTGTCCAGAAAGTTCGTGCAACAGCCCTCCTACTACAAGCTTGAAACGTATGGCTTCCACCATCGTGTAGAGCGTTCATTTTTAGGATGCAACACCGCTTTTGACCTAATTACTTCATTGTCGTCTTGAGAAAAGGAACGAGTTTTCACTGCCAGGTCTGCTCATATTTTAGATAGTGTATTTCGATCATACTTCGAATCCACTGCAAAACGAGAAATCTGTTTCAGAAATCATGATGCTTAGTAGAGTTCATCAAGGGCAACAAGATGCACTATTTGGGTTAACATTTGGAGTCAGCTTAGATGGAAAAAGGGACTATTTGGATATGAGGCATTGAGAAGCCGTTAAAACCTGACAAGTAAAATGCTTATTTTTCTTTGAAATCTTTGCATATCTCTTCGAAATTTCGCTCGATCACTCTGAAAATCCAATGGCAAAGTGAGTTATGGTTGCTCTTTCTTTTATATAGTAGTTCCTGAATTTCAAAATTCTCTGATTCTTTGTGAAACCATTCACAGAGACCATCTGAAAAATTCGAAGATTTTGAACGAATATTTTTCTATTCTCTCCATCAGAGATTTTAGCCTATATGAAATTGTACCTAACCTAAACTTCTTATCTTCAGACCTCTCGTGCTTGATGAGATACAAAAGTACTAAGTCGCAGCCACCACCATTATAACTTAAATATAAGCACACCTGGTCGTGAAAACTCTTTTCTTTTCCCAAGATGACAATGAAGCAATTAGCTCAAAATCGGTGGACCACCCTAAAAATGAATGCTCTAGACGATGGTAGAAACCGTATGTTTCACAATTTTAGTAGGAGGGTAGTTGCACGAACTTTTGGGACAATCTGATATATGCTTCATCAATATTAAGTTATTAGAGAAGAACGGAGAAAACTGATTGAATAAAATTAAGAAAGAAATTTATATTGAATGTCACTTGCTTGATTTTGTATGTCGTCGTTTATTCTTCAATTTCCTGACCTTCTTTTATTTTCAAGCTTGTACTATAAAACACGTAAAAGTACGCAACACCCTGCATCTCACAGTACATTAGTATTTAAGGAATAATTTCAATTTAAAGGATGAATATAAATTACAAAAATAAGTGATGTTACTTTTTTCATTGATTCATAAGGTGTAAGCAAGAAGTGTTTCGTCTGCTATTTATTTTGTTTTGTTTCAATATGTTTTCCGCAAGTAGCTATAGCTATGTAGCACCCTATCTTACCATTAATCAGACGACATAATAAAATAAGTCGACATCTACGTTTGTCTGCTTCTGAAGTATTCAAAAGGAATAGATCATAGAGATTGTTTCGTACTTCATTCAATCTTGTTTTATTTCATACAAACAGAAACAAGTATTTTCTGATCTTGGCCTGCGTCTCTTTGATTTTCATACTCATGTGAGAGTGGTGCGTTCATGTCTGACGAGATGAATATAAATCACTATGATCCAAATGTTGCATACGTTTAGAAAAGATATTCATATGGTCTACTTTAGATTTAATTTCATTTAAATTATATGTTCAGCAATGCAAGCATACATATTGTTGATTTTCCCAATGCAAATTGGAATACGATAAGAATAGAATAATTTATTTGTAAAATAAGATCTGGTGACCGAATTCGTTTGATTGAAGAATTAACAAGAAATCTTTTTGTGGAAAATAATTTTCATAGATTATGTTTAACATCGATTAATGTACTGAAATAATAATAATAGACAATTCCCTATTATGCACACATAAATGAAATAAACGTTTCACTTGTAAGATTTCAAACATATATTCAAAACAACGTAGGCAAAGGAAAAACATTCAATCATTCTTTATGTATATTAAACGTTTCTGTGACATCAATTCAGATAATACGGTCAAAGGATTTCAATCGAGAGATAAAACGACAAAAAAAAACACTTTGAAATAAATAGGTGACTGTTGCTACATGTTAGTTGTGACTTAGACAACAAAATCATCCTTATCAGCCGAAAGAGATTTGTTCTTCCAAGACAATCATGTTACAATAGTCGATGTTAGAAACATCTACACTCGCATTCTTTTCTGAAGATTGATTTCATCAGTAGAAAGTGTTTTCAGCTTTTCATTCACATTATACTCATAAAACTTCCAACAAAAATCGAATTCATCATGAGAGTATATTTTATTAGCATGTGATCGTCCGCTCATAGAGGAAATATTTCGTTTTATTTTTAGAAAAACGTTTCCTTTCTTTCAAGCATACGGCGGAAACTTTCTTAGTTGCTCCTGTTGATTTAAGTCATCATGAATGTTACTCTTTCGTTATCTCTCATATAATCACTTAAAAAGCAATCTTTCGCCTACCTAATAAATAAATGCGACAATAAGTAAAAACAACAATATGCCTATATCTGGTGTTCGAGATAATTAAATTAAAATTCTAGAACTCTCTCATGGAAAGAATATCCTTATCTCTATTTTATTGTTACGGAGATAATTAAATAAATAATTAACTATACTTCACACAAAGCGAAAATTTGAGATTAAACGAAAAATGTTGGAACTGTTATTTTCGAATAGATGTCATGATGAGATATACCACAATACATAGGTGCATATGCATATCAGTGCCTTGCAGTTTTTAACGCCTATATCGGTCATTGGATAACTCGTCGAGTACGTAACATGATGCAAATTTTTGACAGCAGCTACTATTTCTTTTGTATTTCTTTCTTTTAGAGTTTACACAATGTCTAATAATATCTATCATGAAGTTACGAGTATGCATCATCAATTTAATCAACATCGATAAAGACATAAGTTCAGAATTAAGAGCACTTAATAGAGAAATCGCAAGTCATCAAAAGGATTGTCGTGGCTGAAAAACTGTTGGCACATCTTTCAGTGCTGCAGGTACACTGGCAACTGTATCAGGCCTTTGCTTAGCACCATTTACAGCTGGTATATCATTGGCTGTTACTGCAGGTGGAGTCGCATCCACAGTTTGCGGAGCAGGTGTGAACGTAGGAACTAGCATTTATGATAACAGTAAAACTAAGGATTATCACAAACGAATAAACGAGCTCAGTAGAAATCATGATAGAATGTCATCAGAATTTGGCGAAACAATGAAAAAAGTCGATGAAATAATTAGAGAGCTAGTAAATAAACATGATTGTGATAGAGATACTGCAATTTTAGCAACACTAGCAACTGGAGGTGTTAACTTAGCATTAAGAATAGCTTCGATTGCAAAGGCGCTCAAGTCAACAGGCAGTACAATTACAACAACAATTGGTAAAGGTGGAAAAAGTATGTCCTTTGTTATTGGGAAACCATTAACTGAAATGACGAAAGCAGAAATGTCAGGTATTGTGAATGTAATAAAGTCACCAAGTAGCGCTGTAAGTGCATCGACCGGTGTGGCAAAAAGTGTTTTCCATGCTACACTTGCCGTTGTTGGTGTTGCTATTACTGTATGGGAGGTCTATGATTTGGTAAAGAATTGGGACTCCGAACATCCAACTGCAGACACTATTTCGCGTATGATTGACAATTTAGAAATAGAGAAATTAAAACTTGAAGCATTGAATTGAACAGACAATCACAGATAAATTCTTAAGATTTGTTTTAACATTTCAATATTAAATAAAAGTAACTAGGACTAATAGAAAGAATATGCCACTAGATTGCTCATTTTTATAACTTGCTCATGATTATTGGATTTCCTTAAATTATAGCATGATTGTTCTTCAGAACGAATCTGGAATAAAAGTTACTCCTATGCTAATTTGGACCTCTGGAAAAGTGTTATTGTGTCGCTTGGTTTGTTTTGATTTGGAACGTATTGATTGGAGAAGAGAGGAGCTCAGGTTACAGTCAACACCATTCCTATGACTGTTAGTGTCTCTTCTCTACGTGTTCAATCAGCTAGATAGAAACTACTACTCATGTAACTGCATGTTCGTTAATGCTAGTATCAAACTTAGAACTAATCTTAATCGGCCTGCACACGCACTAAGTAACGATATACATACACACGCCGATACTATTATCATTAATTTGTTACTTGGAAAAGAAATATTTTTCATTTGATCATTTTCATAATTGCAGAGCTGTTCCTAAAAACAACGTCTTTTTTTTTGAGTTGATCAAACTAGGACAAGTTCTTTCACATTGTGTTTGCTATTCTTCAATAATATGCATTCTACAGGAACACCGCATCAAGCAAACTAGCAAAACAGTCTACCACCCACAAAAATTTCTTTGAAGCAAAAAAGCAAATAAAATATTTGGGTAAGATGAATTTCGGCCCACTGAATTTTTGAACTGGACTTTCGGCACAATCCGAAAGTGACCTCATGATCCAAAACAATAACTTTAGTTTTTTAATTCATCGCTAATTTTCATACTGCTGAGTAGGACGGAGCAGTATCTTACAGGATGAGTTTAGATCATACTATAGTTACAGTATCTTGGTCAGTACATTGCATTTGGAGCAATGGCATTCTATGTCAGTAGGTGAGAATGTAATACGAGCTTCTTAGTTGATAAGTTTCAATTAGGGAAAATCAATTGTTCAAATTATGGCTCGCTGATTGAAAATAAATACTTGGAAATCCGCAATATCAGTGACGGGAGAACTTTAATATCATATTGTACTTGATAGAATGAGACATGTCTTTCCACGAAGCTGTTGTCAGTGTTTTAGAATTACATGCTAAGACATTTCTCTGTAGTTCAAGTTTCTATGTACTAGATGTTTCTTAGTCACTTTTTTTCTTTTACAACAGCATATTTTCAAGTATCAATATTGGTACCAATAGTAAAAGTAACTGACAATTCAAAAAGAAAAACATCGTACTTATCCACTAAGGGCTACTCCATTTGGAACGAGATAAAGAAGAGTAGAATCAGCCAAATAACAAAAAACAAATTTATATTTTTTTGTTATAAAATCTACACAGACTTTTTTCCTTTATCTTAACTTTCTTCTTTTGAGCGTATCACCTGTCCGTAGGTTTTTGTTTTGTTTTGAATAAAAGAAAATGATCTTGCTACAAAAAGGTGAACACACATGTAATTGAAATTTAAAAAATTGGAAGTATTACAAATGTTTGAAAGGACACAATCATAAGCTTACAATAGACCAAAGGGGAACATCACTTGGTAGTCCTCCTATTATAGGACTAGACGTTTTTACTTCGAGATTTATTGTAAGGAAATAATAATTATCTCAACAGACCATATGAGTTATAATTGGACTTAAAACAGATAGCAAAACATAAAGTCGTCCTGCTCAGCACTATGATAATTAGCAATTAATTTTAAAAAATTGAATTATTTTTTAGGATTATGAGGTCATTTTCGGACCGGACTTTCTGCCCGGTCCGAAAACTCCGTGAGCCGAAATTCTGGTCTCCCGAACATTTCAAGAAACTAATTACCGATACGTGCATGGCTGTCTCGATTTTGAGAGTCTTCAGCCAAACTTTGAATTCGTTGGTGACAAGCTACAACAGCATATGTTGCGATTTCTTCTTAAATGATCTCTGTGTAAAAGACAAATCGTTCTCTGAGATTGTCCAATAGATTGAAAATCATTTTGCTGTATGGTTAATTAAATACAGTCTAGACAAAGAAAAGTCTATGCTTATATCTACCCATCCTAGAAAAAAAGATTCAAATAGACAACAATAGTTTCAACTTGAGATGAGAGCTAAGTTCTAAGAATTTTCCTACCTTTGTAGTCAAACTGTGTAGGTTAACCTTTAATTGAAAAGTTTACCAAACAACTTGTCTAAGTGTCGTGATCAAAGTATACTTAGATGACTTTTATACGAAAAGTTCAAGATAGTTTTTCAGGTATATTCTACTATTTCAATGAAACATAGTTCCTAGCGATGTTCATGTATATCACATGTGATGACAAATAGTTGGTCTGAAACGAATCGTTTCTTCACAAATCAATTAGATACCATTGAAAAGGTTACAGTTAAAAATCTTTCAAGGAATGAATAAAAAGAAGATGGAGTATTAAGACTCATGTGAATCAAATAGATTGTTTTGAAGATAGATTAGTTTTCAGAGATATTCCCTTAATGAATTAAGTTTTCTTTTTTGTGAAAATCAATTTCAATCAAGAATGAATTGTCCAGTTGATTATTGTTTTTAATTAAATGAATAATGCAATTTAGCACACATTCAACACGGGTTATACTTAATAATTCGATTAGACAACCGAATTTTTTTTGGAAAACAATGCGGTATTGAATGCATGAAAAAAAGTTCGTTTTCCATGAAGGTACACTCGAATATCCGATATTTAGGAGTCACTTCACGAGAGCTGACATAGATATGTTGTGTGAAGTAATATTGATAGTCAAAAATATTTTTCAACTTATCTGATTTAGTAACATCTGAAGTTATTCTTTGATTTAGTTACAAGGAGAAGCGCAACTAGATAGCTAGTTTTGGTAAGATGTCTACAAATCTAGTAGTCATTTTGCCGTTTATTTTTCAATAAAACGATGATGGAGCTAATGTTGGCGTAAAAATCATATTTTTCATTTTGGTTGTAGTGGATTGCATTGTCAATACTTACTAATGAATTTGATGGCTACCAAGATCGAGTTGTATGATTGATAACGGTCGAATCAAAGTTTACTCAATCGCCATGCATAATTTGGTGTTCTCCAACATAATTTTCCTCGCTCATAATCAGATCAGAGAGATCAGTGTAGAAAGCAGTAAAGAACTAATTAATAAATGTTTGGATCGAAATCACGTAGACTACAACTGCAAGATTTGGATCGAATATTAGTGGAATGTTATCTTGGAAAATCATTAGAAAAGAAAGCATATTTATAGCTACACGAAAATAATATATACATATATAGGTAATTAAGAGGTTAGATATGAGAAACGAAATCAAGACCGAGAAATATTTTGAAACGAGTTCGATATAGTTTATAGTACGGAAAGAGAAATGCGTCTTTTTTGTGCCCTGTGAAAGAAAAACAAATAGGGGCAGTGACTTTCTTCTCTTCAAGTGAACAATACTGGCGGATGGATGATCGAATATAGAGAAATAACGAAATGCATAGAAGAAACTCAATAGTTTAGAACAGAAACAAAAAAGAAATAAAAGTCAAGAGAACGATATGAAAAACAACTAGCTACAGATTCATGTACTCCAAAATTTTTATTATACATCAACGAAACGGCGTATTCGAATTCACATTTATGCATAGAGACATGATTATTTGACAAGAAAAAGTCAAATTAATATAAAAAATCATCGTTTCCACTTCTGTTTTTGTACTCAATTCATTTATATACTATACTTCTTCTGAAAATGAGCCAATACATCAGCTTGTTCTCGCCGTATTATGCATGGAATAGATAGTTTAACATTCAATTGTCAATTGTTTTTACTCCGTATTTTGTTTGGTTGAGTAAATTATTTTTTCCTACTATAATGACATCTTTTATGGTTTCATCAAACAATATTTAAGGTTTCAAGAGCAGACACGCCACAACAATTAGTATTTCAGAAAAGTCAATTGCTCTATTCAAAGAAAAATGTTATCTCTAAAGAACACATGGACGGCGAGCGATACATTTGTCTAAGCACTATATTGAACTGAATCTGTATTCAAGCTGCAGTCATATCGATCTTCGCATATATTCGTACGACAAAAATTCAAACTGAAAAAGTCATGGAATGAAAGAACTATTAATCAAATGTTTTACAACGACATCTTGTTAGAAATGTTAAAAGTAAAGAGAGGTTGTTGCTCTGTCAATTAAGATACAAAATTGATGTTGATGGTTTGTTTTCATTTCATTGTTTGATCACTTTTTCTCAACAAGTTTACATTAGTAATGGACATTCAATATGTTTACACAAAGAAACGATCAGAATTTGGTCGTCAAGTCATTTTCGCAGATCGACCAGTCGAATTAATTGCTGATATTCAACCAAATGTTAAGATAGGCAGTGATTATATTGCTCGTAATCCTGTTGATTTTGGTGTACAGAACGTGCGCGAATTTTCCGAGCATTGGGTATACATTTTGAAATTGAATTTTTATTGTTCCTTTCATTATCGAATGAATCTGTCTGATAATTACAGGTGAATACAGTTCGATTTGAAACCGAGAATCGAGGTATAAATCATGTCGAAGGTGGCTGGCCAAAAGATGTGAATCCGCTCGAACCCGATCAAACATCACGTTTTCGAAAGAAAACAGAAAAAGAAGATGGTTACTCTCGATGCATGCTATCACTCGGACAAGTAACTATTTCTGTTTTTTGTTCATTTATTCATTTATTCTCTTTTCAATATTTAATGTAAATAAATTGATTTAGTTAGTCGAACATACCATCAAACAAAATAATGCCGTTGATATCTATGAAAATTATTTTCAAAACTTAGAACCTGATGTTGTTGAAGAAGCACCATTTGCTAAAACTGTTAATATCTATCGGTAAAAACAATGTTGAATTAATTGTTTTATGTTTAATAAAATTTCGAATTTTCAGTGATCCACATGATGCCCGACGTGCAGCTAATCATATTTCATGGTATGCTGACGGAGCACGAAAATTAGCTGTCTCATATTGTAATCTTCAATTTCAATCCAGTACAAATGATTCATTCATTGATTCATATATTTGGGATACCGGTAAATAGAAGGAGAAAAGTTAGACTATTGAACGTATTCATTCATTTCAAAATAGAAAATCCAACAAAGCCTGATCTTAATTTAAAACCTATATCTCCACTTGTTTGTATTGAATTCAATCCAAAAGATACACATCAACTAGTTGGTGGTTGTTACAATGGTCAAGTTTGTAAGTTGAATCAATAGTCATGAATGTAATCGAATCCATATGATAAATAGGTATATTCGATACACGAAAGGGTAGCACAGCTGTAGAACAGTCACTGATTGAAAATAGTCACCGTGATCCAGCTTACAAAACAGTATGGTTACAATCGAAATCCGGAACAGAATTCTTTTCTGCTTCGACAGATGGCAAAGTAAAATATATCTCATTACTACATCTACTTTTATCATATAGATTATTATAAATTTAGGTTCTTTGGTGGGACACAAAAAAATTATCGGAGCCTGTCGAAACATTGATATTAGATATTGAGAAAAAAGGTCGAATAGAAAATGCTCTCGGTGCTATGTCATTAGAATATGAATCAACGATTGTATGTTGAGTTTGTTGTGTAGAAATGTTTAAATGAAACAAGTTTTTTATAATTTAGCCGACGAAATTTATGGTCGGAACAGAACAAGGTCGTATTGTATCATGTAATCGTAAAGGAAAGAATGATGGTGAAAAAATCGGTAATGTTTTCCCTGGACATTGGGGTCCTGTCTATGCACTTCAACGTCATCCAAATTTTCAGAAAAATTTCATGTCCGTTGGCGATTGGACTGTACGTATTTGGTCAGAAGAAATGCGAGACGATTGCATCATGTGGACAAAGTAATACAATTTGATTTCATTGGATTTGAAAGTTGAACATTTCATATTCTTATGGTCTCATAGACCAAGTTTACATGCTTTGACCGATGGTCAATGGTCACCTACACGATCTTCTGTATTTTTTACAACTAAAATGGATGGTAAACAGACTGTTTGTTTTTCTATAGTTAAAGTAGAATTCTAATACTTTATTTGTCCTCGATTTAATTAAGGTACATTGGATGTTTGGGATATGTTATTCAAACAGAATGAACCAACTTTATCCGTTCAAGTTGTAGATGAACCACTTCATTGTTTACGTGTGCAAGAACCACATGGTCGTCTTGTTGCTTGTGGTTCACAGAATGGTACAGTAACATTGGTTGAAGTGTCGGATAATATATGTGTACAAGGAAAAAGTGAAAAAGTTTTAGTCAATGGAGTAACTATTTTTTGTGTTCCAATTTTTTCTTATTGAGACTTTATCTATGATTGTATTATTAAATTCATTAGATGTTTGATCGTGAAACTCGACGTGCAAAAATTCTTGAAGCTCGAGGTCGAGCAAAACGAGATAACCGTGGAAAATCAGCACATGCCGAAGTAAAAATGTTCAAAAAGTGACTACGTTTTATAGTTTAGTTGATTGTGATATGTTTAAGAAAACTGAAAAAGCAACGACTGATGCTGGCACTGGTGAATCAGAATTGAAAGAAGCTGATCCTGTTGAAAAAGCTGAAAAGGATTTTTGGAAAATTGTCGACGAAGAAAAGCGAAAACGGGATCGTAAAGCTGGCATAGTTCGTTTTCAAAGAAAACACGCTTCTTTTTTTCTGATTCTTTTATTTTCATAGGCCGCCGACAAGACGATGAATGAATTATCAGAAACGCCTCAAACAGACGAAACCGGAAATACAACAGCAAAAACAACTGAATAATTTATATTTTGTTTCATTTTGAAATATTTTACACGTTTCTGGTTTGTTCAGCACTCTCTATTTTACTATGGCTCCATTACGATGAGATCATGAAAATATTGTTTTAAAAAGATCTAAACTTAGGAAATGGACTGATCGTTGAATAAATTCAATTAAATCCTTGTGAAAAGAGTTCAAATGCTATTATTTTGAAGTTTTGGTATTTTGTTTTTGAGGAAAAGATGAAAAAAAGTAATAATTTCTAGGGTGCAATCCTTCTTTAGAGCATAAAGGGTGGTGCGAAATTGTATATGACTGAAAGCTTAAGAGTCTACACCAGAATTGTGTGTTCTTTCTGAATACGGATTCAGAAAGGTTTTATCTAATTTTGCTACAGAGAAGTGAGGGAATGTTGGTAAGGCCTATTTGAAGGACGAAAGATATTTTTTTGCTAACTATTATAAGTAGCTTGGGAAAGATGCTAAAAAATGACCAGAGTCGGTCGTTTTCAAGAACAGATACCTCTTTACAAAATATGATATTGAACTAAGCTGTAGCGTCTACTCAAGTGAAGTTATAGGCATTTTGCCAGAAGCTTATTTCTACGTAAAAGACTTTTCGTCAAAAATCGATTTTTCAAAAATGAGAGTGCAGAAAATACGAGAATTGCCATGCCTTGTCGCAAACGATAAAAAGCAACTCATATTATACGAGTGAATGTTCCAAGTTTTAGTTCCGGACTCCAATAGTGCAAATACGAAAATGTACGGAAAAATTTTTCGCCCAATAATGTTTTAAAGCTTTTCAAACGTCTAGTACTGCTATCAAGGGAAATCTGACAAACGATTTCTGAGTTAATATTCGAAAAGAACTCCTAATTCTAGTTTTAACTCATGGGTTTTCACTCGTCTAGAATATTGCTAAGTCGACCAAAAATGATAAAACATTTCATTCAGAAACTTTCACACCGCCCGTTAATAGGCTGCATGTATCATTCAATAGAAAGTCAATCAGACGAATATTTTGTACTATTCTGTTAAATATCGAAAGAATTTAAGACCAAGAGTGTACATTAAAAGATAATCAGTCTACCATCAGACTGGTAATACGAGGCAAATAATCTAAAGGGACTTGATAAATGTTGTTTCATGACTAATAGAATACTGTAATAGAAATACAAGATATTCGTCGATAGGATTCGAATTATGATCCAGTCATAGTTTCAACAGCAGTATAAGAAGAAACTATTTCATAACATCTTTTGAATCTTAGCAATATTATTGGATTACTATGCAACATCCCATGTACGATGATTGATAGAACTACATTTTTATATGTTGGAAAACAAAATAAGTTGAACCGTGAATCGTTTTTTCGAATGTTTCGTACTAAAGTACAAACTTCAATACTTTTTCGACTGTAATATGCAATAAGGATGAGATTATTGGAACAAAAAGATGAATTGTTAAACATAACAACTAGGCTAGTATCAGTTTGTTCTTTCTGAAATTTCCTCTGATTATTTCTATTGAATATTATTCTTTTTTTTTGTTTGAACACACTTGTGGCAGTTTTCCTTGAATTGACGTAAAAGTAAATGCATTTTGCGAGAAATCGTTAATCGAACATTATGGTTGTTTTTTCATTCGATTACAGAATTTTCTAATTTTTATATCAAGTGGAAGTCAGTTGATGTTCTAGTGGATCTGTTTTTAAGAAAGTCCATTCTCTAGCTACGAAAAATTAAAATCCAACGATCAAACAGAACATTGCAACAGTTCGAAGAATTGGGATCAAATCTATCAAAAATTAAAACGATAAATAGATCTTTTGTAGTTTTCATCTATATCGATGCTCCATTGAGTTACTTAACTCAGTATCTATCTTGTGTTAAGTCATTTGCTTTTACTAATTATCGTATCTCTTTTAATAGATATATATTTCATAAAAAGATCAATAGCCAGAGATATGAATGAAAAACAAAACCGAAAACCTATGAAAAAGTTTAAACACGAAATGCTCAATAAGCAAGAAAAACATGTGGTAAAAATAGAACGTTGTTGTGTGATTATCATAAAAATCATAACAAAAACATTCGAAATATATTTATAACAAGACAAGAAAATAAATCTCACCTATACTTTCTGTCTTTGTTATTAAACATAAGAAACAATACAAAATGAGATTGCCACGTTCGACTAGAAAATCTCATTATATTCCAAAACGACTCAACAAGAAACAAAGAAACATATGGAATGTTATTCATAGCACGAGATAGACATATTTCAAACCTAATAAAACATTAGAAAAAACAATGCATAGAAAGTAAAATGATTCAGCAATAGTTGAGTGAAAACAAGAAATTAAACGAGTGTTCATTGTATGATCGATCATATAAATAGAGATTGTTCTAGATACCATCGTTGATTTATATTATAATCTTGTTCACAAGGAGCTATAATATGAATTAATCTTTCGGAACAAGATTCATATTGTATGACGTTTTTTCTTACCTATAACTAATTGACTGGTTTCTTGTTTTTTAACCACAGTCAAACAATATCCAGATTGAACATGAGTCATATGTTTCGACTAGAAGAAAAATGTTTGTCATATATATATATATATTTATATATATGTAGCAAATTGAAATTGAACATACTTCAGTATTATAATGCCATACTTGCTTTTGACTTCCTTGCGAACATTTCTGCAATTTAACAGTACTATTTGCAGTACTTTCCAAGCAAAGATCATCGAAACGAAGTTCACCCTTCTTCGAATAGACCAAAATCTATTTATAAAATTGAACATAAAAATTAAGTCTCGCTCTAATAAAGTATCAAAATGAAGAAAAAACATTTTGTTTCAATGCGAACACTAAACGAATGCTCAATCGATGGAAAACAGTCAATCCTATCGAGTATAAACATGAATCAAATAAAAATGATTGCCATAATTTTAGTATCATTTGCTCTTATATTTTGAATTAAGAAATGCATTCAACGAGCTTAGTTTCTTGAATAGAATTTACAGAATTCGACAACTTATATTGAATACGTTTTGACTATTGATTCGATACCCTGTTTACATGAGCATTGTAATTATTATGTTCGATTAAATCTTCGCGATTTTTCTGTCTCATCCAAGGACACAACCTCACCATGAATTGCATGCAGATCGCCTGTTCTACTATTACTATCGTCGTGCTTTTTCATCAGCCAATGTATTCGTTAACAATCGAAAGCAAAAATCATTATTATCATGCAGTAAACATTTTAGACATGCTCTATTACTGCACCTGATAAGCTGCAGCCATAGGCGAACGTGCTCGGTCAATACATTTTTGTACGTTTAATGATGTCTTACGATTCGCCGTTTGACTACTGTATACATTATGAGTAGTCACACAAAACATGGTCTCGATTCGTATCTGAAACAAGATAAAAGAAAGGATTGACTTACACACCTGAGAAGAACCTTGATTTTGACAATGTGAAATGCCTGCATTTGCATTAGCTCCATTATCATTCGTAACACTGAATGAATCGATACATTGATTTGCTTCATTTTTTAACTATTCATCCGAAACATAGGAGTTTTATATGATTATGTAACGAACTCAAGATAATTTTGAAAATCACTGAAAATATTAAGCATAAAGTGTAAATCACACTTACGACTCCAACATGATAAAAATTAACAGGCATTGAACTTTCAGGATATATATTTTCTAAATACCATTGAAAATCTTTACATTTAAGACGTTCACGAAGTGCGATACGATCTGAAACATCTCCAGCATCAACACGTTTTAATTCTATATCAAACAAAGATCGATTGAAATCTAGACGTTTTACTGTTTGAATAAATACAAACCGGGTACGAGTGCGTATACAAAGTCTTTATATTTATCAAGCCATACTTCAACAAGACGTTTATTATTACGATAAATAACATTACCAGTACCACCTGGAAACGTATATGGAGTTTGCTTACGAAAAACATGACCAACATGACTACCTTGAACAATGATTCAATTATAAAATACAGGTGATGGAATTCTTTTCTCATTGTTTCTTACATGGATGAATAAGAACTTTACCACCACATTGCCAAACACGAAAAGACATTTCTAAATTTTCACCACCCCACACTTCCATATCAGTATCATAGGAACCAATTTCATAAAAATATGCACGATTTATTGTAAATAAACCGCCAGCCATCGTTGGAGATCTATTTAATTGAAGAGCAAAACTACTGATAGTTTGAAAGATTCATTCATACAGTAATGGAATAGAATGATCTTTATTGCGACGAATTTCTTCACGCTGTGGTACTGGATACCAGCGAAAATTTAATCGCCAATTAAATCCACCCTGAATATAAACAAATAACAATCAATACGATATTGAATAATGTCATCATTTTTATCAAACAATACCCAAGTCATATCACTACCAGTTAAATACGCAAAATCATTATCGTTGATCACATCGATTATTGGACATACAACAGCTGTACTGAAACAATGAAATTTTTGAACTTAATTGAGATATCTTCTTGTTACATTTTGAGTTATATGCATTTTTCCGGTATTTCTAGATTCATCACAAACGATGATGCACTAAATACGCGTATATTCACTCAAGGTTTCATAGAAAATTCACTAGAATCCAAGTGACGAAAATTACTTCGGTGTTCATCGTAGAAATTCGATTCCATGGCACGAATCAACAGTGTTCATCAATTCGGGTATCATCTATTGCGTTTGTCGAATTGTTTTAGATATCAATCGTTTGATTGATGCTCTTGTCAAAGCACGTAAGGTTAGAACATTTCTTAAAGGAAATGAATTTCTGTTGTGTTTCACACAAACATCATGGCTATTTTTTAGATACCTTTGTAGGATCAAAGACTTGCGCAAAACTATTTTTTGTTCTTAATGTCATCGTAAAATCAAAAAATCTAGTTTCCGTGAAAACATACAGGATATTTCAGATGAAGTTTCTTCAAGATACGAGACGTCAAAGATTTAGATTATCTCCATGCAGATAGGATATATAATATGCAGTATTTGAAAGTTTGATATCTTAAAGACACTCCATTGTGAGCATAAGACTTATTTTTCAGAAACGTTTTCCTTTCGAGTTCTTACCATGTGGAAAGATTCAGATTGAGATTGAAAACTATCACGTTGCTAAACAATTAACAAGTTCGAAAGATTGATATCTAAATCTGACGTAAGGCAAGAACTCGAAACTTTTCCATATCTATATTAAACCGGCATGCATTATCTTTAGACATAGGCCTATAAGCAACACAAAGAAACTTTGGTTTTAGGAGGTTGGATTAAAAAATGATTTATAGTCAATTTTCTTTGTAACTTTGTTCAAAAAATTTGTTTTTACTTAAATATTGACTTTATCATCTCTCAACGCATTCCCGAATTTTCTATTTCAATAAGAACAAATAAAAGTTCTTCATGTATACTACGTTCTTACAATTCAATGAGAATGTGCGCAGTCAACTGTACTTTTACTAGTGATTACTAATGGATGACTATTTCTCGTTGAGATATAGTTAAATGATGTTCTAAATTTCATACATACCGATCTTTTTTCACTTCATATAATAAATATTGCAACCATCCAGGTGAACATTCAATATGAGCATCAAGAAATGTCAATGTTTCACCACTAGCTAGTTCAGCACCTTGAAAGTTAATTTTACGAATATCATAATATGTTCTTTTTTATTATTGTAATTCTTTTCTAGTTACCTCTTAAACGTGATTTCATTAATCCTAATCGTTCATTATTTCTCAATATACGAACTGGAACTGGAAGTTCTTTAACAAATGCTTCTAGAGTTTCATGAAGATATTCTATACATTTCGAAAAATAAATAAAACGGTAGAGATAAAAAGAAAAACAAAATAACGAGAGATATGAATAATTATCATACGTCGATTGATACTAGCATCATCAACCATAATGATTTCTTGTATATATTTTATTGGACTTTGTAAAATGATACTGGTCAATGTTCGTAGTAATGTTGAATTACCTTCATTATGAAAGACAATAATAATTGATGTTGATGGTAAATCATCAGGAAATGTATGTGATAAACATCTGATATAGACCGAAAAAAAAATACAAATTACAAGCTAACTCAAATGATATGATGAACCTTGATGATCGTTGATCTTTTATAGATCGATTAAGAGCAATAAGATCGGAAGCTAAAATGTTAAATTGATTCTCTGCAAAGCGTTTCTTTGCTTCTGCTTGTAATTCATCAGGAATACGCACAGCATGACCAGCTTCACCATGCCAATTCGTTGGATTAGTTGCTCCTATTATAACAGAAAGAAAAGGAACTATGTACGTTTTTCTATTGTTTTGAATTACAATAAGATATCAACCTGCACCAATATTCCACCAGTGACGAACAGTGCTTGTTTGCGTTGTTTGAGTTATGTTCTTATATTCAAACGGGATTCTATCTCTTTTGTTTCTTTTACCAACAATTACTTTTGGATTTAATGGAATAACATGATCAGTAATTGTTGTAGTCTTATCGACAATTGATATTGATGATGAACAAGGAATAATTATTTCTTTTGTACAATCAGAAAATAGCATGATAAAAAAGACATCAACAAATATCCAAAATAATGATGTATATATAACTACATGAAGATGTTGACGTTTCCATACACGAAAACGTTTCAATAATATTTCATTTGATGTTGAATGATATGGCGATAGAGAATTCATGATTAATGAAGAAAAACAAATAAAAGTATGACTCTTGTTCGTTAGGCTCACGATGCCATTCACAGAAATAATCTAAAATACAAGAAAAAAGAAACAAAGATACTTTATTATCTTACAGATTCTATTAAATAGCGGCAATGTCAAGAGACATCATTGTCTAAGATTCATACCATTCATTGAATAGTTCTATTGATATTTTGGAAAAAAAATCTGAAATCTCATTCGATTTGTGTCATTGTTAAAGACAAACAAAAGAAAGAAAACTCATATTATTGCGATCCTTCAAGACCTTCTTATACTAAATGGAATCCCGTGAGAACATAGTCGAACAAGTCTTATTGAAGAGATGAGATCGACACTCCTAGTGTTCAAATCTGATACTAATGACTTGAATAATAAATACTTAAGTATGTATCACAAATTCAAGGACCAGTAATTTCATGTAAAGACTTAATTTGAAATTTCAAGTTGAATCGTCCATCTCATGCCTATAGATATTTATAGATATATTCGTTCAAACATAGATCGAATGAGAACGACATAAGTGTCCATTTTATTTTGACTTGTACGATAACAAAATGAAAATGTGTGTCAAGACCATCAGCCACTCTACTGAATAGGATCTGCTTATGCTTCACCAATGTGATTCGTTGATGATTTCTTCATGCAAACTCATAACAGTAGATTTTATCTGGTGATTGGATTCATTGGAAAGTTAGCATTCACAGATACAAGAAATAGATGCATAGCTAAGATAGATGCAATAAACTTAACACAATTGAGAAAGAGTCGTTTTTTTCTCGTTATCTTGCAATCGCGTAGAATTTCAACTATTCATATGATAAGATGCAGTTTTTTTTGTTTGTTTCGTGTTTTGATTCGAAACAATAAAAAGTCAAACATACCTCTGACGAGAAAAAGAAATGAATCATGTGAAATTGAGTATTATACAAGATTCTTCTATCAGTGATATTCATACTCTGTAACAAATCGATGTTTCGGAGATTATGAGATTCGAAATATTCTTTATGACAAATGAAAAACAAAGTGATCGAGTATATAAAACACGATGTAGTCAAGATTTTGTTTTTGTTCGTATTGATCAGACGTAAGTAAGAACTTTATACAAAAAATTATCTAGACCATAAGTGAAATTAGAGTTTTGTTGGTCGTGTTTCTGTTCTAAGAACTTGAATAATTTGTGCAAGTGCATCAGGATGAACACCAGCTTCAAGCAGTCGAACACAGGCAGTTAAAGTTTTTTTATCTAAACCAGTATTAAGTAATTGAGATAATTCATGAAGACAATCAAGTGCTTCACGTGCTTCATTTGTTGTTGATTCACTTATTGTCGATGCAGATTTAACGATTGGCATTTCTTTAATCTGAAAAAACAAAACAAAACAGATAAATCGAAATTCTATTTTTCCGTTAAGAACCAATAAAGAATAAATATATTTTTTCATATTAATACAACTAATAATTCCACTGTTACGCGACAAAAAAAAAACAAAAATAAATAAATCTGACGACATCCGTAAAGAATCGAAACAAGAAAGAAAACAGATCTAATTTATTGTTCGTTTTGACAATCGTTCTATTTCTTTACTTAATGTATCCACGTTCTCTTTTAGGGTTATATTTTTTAAAAGTGTATCTTCTAAAACGGATTGTAATTTTCCCATAACATCCAATGCTGTTTCAAGTGTCATTGGTGACGATTGTTCCATTAATTTATTTGTTGTATGATTAACACTTGTTGTTGCACGATTATATAATGTTGCCATCAACGATGATGAATTTTTATTTGTTTTATGTCCTAATTGTTGTTTGAGTATATCCGATTCATTTGAAGTATACATAAAACTATCTTCATTCATAGCATATGTTTGAATTATTTTACGTTTATTTTGTAAATCTTGCGTTAGTAATTGTATATGATCATTGAGGAATTCTATTTTTTCATTACGTCTTACAAGTAATTTTTGTTGTTTCACTAACTTATCAATCAATTTTTGCCGATCAATATCGACGATATTAACAACTATTTCTTGTTCTTCACCAGGTGATACTTGTTGCTGTTGTTCCTGTTGTTGTTGTTGATGATGAGGGAATGAATGAGATGGAATATGATCGGCCGTTGACATTGAGACAGTTGTAACCTCATTCAATGAAGAAAATGAACCTGTTGGAGATCCCCGACTTGATGTATTATCATTGGAATTCTCTTTGTTTCCAGTTGGTTTTGTTTGACTAAAATAACAGAAGATGATCAATGAGCAAAATCGAAACGATTACATTCGTACAGTGAAAATGTAAATCATTTATTTTTTTTGCTTATAGGGAATGGTATTTTATAGAAAAACAGTTTGAACTAGGGATGCAACGGTGACGGTGAATCACCGGTTCACCGTTTTAACGGTACCCGCCCTTACCGGTAACCGTTCCAACCGGTAACCGGACCAACCGGTAACCGGACCAACCGGTAACCGGACCAACCGGTAACCGGACCAACCGGTAACCGTTCCACCGGTAACCGTTAATGCCGGCTAATGCTGGTTAATACCGGTTAATACCGGCTAAAAACTGCTTTATACCGGTTTATTCAAGGGAGTTAATGGTGGAAATAACCGGTCGTTGCGGTAACCGTCCTACCGCCTTTGGACGACCTTATTTGGCTTATTTCGGCTTATACCGGCGGGATTAGGTGAATACCGGCTAGTATGAGTGTATCCGGACTAGAATTGGTTACTGGTTTGAACCGGTGATATGTAATTCACTGTCATTATTGCATCCCTAGTTTATACCGGTTCATACCGGCTAATACCGGCTTATGCCGGCTTATAAGGGTAACCGGTGAAATGGTTACCGATTGGAACGGTTACCGGTGGAACGGTTACCGGTTGAACGGTTACCGGTTGAACTGGTTACCGGTCGAAACGGTTACCGGTGAACCGGTTACCGATTGTAACGGTTACCGTCACCGTTGCATCCCTAGTTTTAACATGTGTGCAATGCATTTTTGCGAGAAGTAAAACTGTCTTTTATAGATCTTAGTCATTTGTGTTTCTATTCTTCGTAGTCAAATGTCTGTCTAAAGGCTATTTTGCTATCGGCTTGTTGATGTTTTCGTGTTCTCTGTATTCAACTGTTGTGCATGACAATCAATGATCTAATATACGCAATCAACTGTTTCGTGCTTGAATTCATCATAGATATTTTCTTTCATTAAGATGCCATCTGTTTTTGAAAGAACTTATGATAAATGTACCTGGTTCTTTATTTTAGATGAAAATAGTTCATGGAGAATATTTTCCAAAACGGCAAGTAAAGCAATTCTTCGTAGTTTATATGATCTGGAAAGGTATTTCATACTGTTATACGACGAACGATTCTTTTATCTGTTTTCTAATTAGTAAGTATCGAATTATCCAAGTTGAAAAACTAACTAGAATTAATTTGCTATACTACAATCATAATGGAAAGCATGTATCATGAGTTTCAAATATTATCTTTTCTTTGATATTATACTATGTCGAATTTCAGTCTATGAAAAAATGAACATTTCCATTAAAAAACGAAATACTTGTTATTGGCATCATCGAATTACAATGAAAACTCTAGTGATACATTAACTTATTTTTGTTGACTATGAATCCGTAAATAGTAATTAGGTAAGCACGTAGGAAAGTTTCAGGTGGAAACTTTTAGATGTGTTAGACGCAGCGAAAAAGGAAATATACAATGGCATTGTTCTGTTGAAAATAATTGAGATTCTTCTATTTTTTCTGCTTCATTCATGTGAACGGTAAAGATTCATCCGTCTATAACCACATGTATTCTGAATTTATTCAAAGAAACAAGGGATAGCGTCGTTTCTTTATAAACATACCGTTGAGTTCCTAAAAATAACCGACCAGATTAGATACAGAGCTCAGATACTGAATACATTATCATTACATATATATTTAATTATGTTTTTCGTGAGAAGGACGTGTGCTCATAAAAAAGAGAAAAAAAGAAGAAATTGTATACAATATTCTTATCATTCACAAAGTATCGTCTTGAATCAAAATCAAGAAGTTGTCTAAAACTATACTGAAGAGAGTACATTTCTCATTGTTTAGTATTCATTTCGTTTTCATAAAGTAATCTGTCGCTAAATTCTTTAAACAACCTTCTCAAAATAAAACACCTGACCTCATTACTAATCTAGTTCGTCTAGTAATACAAGTGACACGAGATATCTATGCATCACGTAGTCTGTGATGAATAAATATTTTGAAATTAAATGAAAGATTAAAGACAAGTATTCATACAATGTCGTTTACCTGGTCAGTAGTGCTGCAGGTGATTGTTCATTACTATTATTTCTAGGTTTTGCCTTTTGCAATTGCTGTAGTTGTTTTATTAAATCTTTAGTATTAGCTTGATGTTTCTTTTTTAATGTTTGAATTTCGATCAGACTATCTTCATATTGTTTAACACTTTCTTCATATGATTTACTTAATTTTTGATGTTTTTTTTCTAATTCTTCTAGTTGATCTTTTAAAGATTTTTCAATATTTTCCAATTTTATTATTCGATTTGTTTGATCTTCATTAGCCTGTTTAGAATTTTCAAAATCTGTAGATATTTGTTTGTATAAAATTTGAAGTTGTTCATAATCACTTTGTAAAATAGAATTTTTTTCTGTTAGCTTTTGTGTTAATTCGAGTAATTGATGTTCTTTTTCTAGTAATTGTCGCAGATCTGCATTATCAGCTAATGTGTGATTGTAAAGATTTTCAATTTGTTTCAATCGTGATATTTCAACTGAATCTTGTTGACGTGCAGCTAGCAGATCATCATATAATTTCTTCGTTGTTTCTTTTTCACGTACTGTATTTTGACGAAAATTTTCAATCACATTTTCTAATGCTAAACGATCTTCGTCAGCTGATTTAAGTTTTTCACGTAATAATTTATTTTCATCTTGATTATTTGTTAATTTCAATTTAAGAGCATTATGTTCATTGTTTAATGTATCGAATGCTTGTGCACGTTCATCATCTGTTGGTACAGCTTGAGCAGCTGTAAAAAAAAAGCGTATTACTCTACAATAGTATTCAGATACCTTTAGTTTTTTCAGAAAACAACGTTACATATGATTTTTCGTTTTTGTTGATCAATTTTTATTATATGCACGAGCAACATTTTCCTTCATGTGGTATTCTATTCGTCACCAAGAACACTGCTTTTTTATCATTCATTAAGGCCCCCCCCTCCCCTTTCAAAAATCGATCTCCATAACAGAACATAGTATAATGCTAAAATTTTGTGCGAATGTTAGCGTTAGTCAGTCATGCATGTAAAAAAAATTTCAGCGTTCTATCTCTTTGTTTACAGGAGTTATGATAATTTCAATGTGTACAGAAATCGTATTTTAGGGGTTGTCGCATTAGCAACGAAATTCTATCAAAGTCATTTCAAAATTCTATTCTTTTTTTTATTTTGCACACAACGCTTGGCACTAGGGCCCGTCGTGGCCCTTTTTTCGAATTTCTTCCTTGTTCTATTTTTAGGCCTACATGCAGTTGAAAGTTTTCTAGAAATCCAATAAAAAACCAAAATTTTGTTAGACATAAAGCATTTTTTTCATCATCTAAAATCTTTTTGAAAAAAACAGCCACGAGGGGCCCGCACTGGAAGTCTTAGCTTTCAAACAAAGCTAGAACATCTGAGGTTATCTTTTGATTATATAGAAAATTGTTGCAAATGCTTTGTGAAACTCCTGCTTTTAGAAAACTTTAAAACAAAGTTGATGAAATATTTTTTAAGCAACAATAAAACATAAAATGA
>OENT01000094.1:0-135138 GCA_900239685.1 Rotaria macrura | reverse complement strand
TTTTCCCTAAAATAAGTGATATTCGACTCAGTTTTTGATGCTGATTCTGAATATCACATGCAATTAGCTGGTAAATAAAATCCTGATAGTCAAACTTGTAAAATACAACTCGAATTCGTAGCATATTTCTACAGATGGCGAAAAAATCGATTTCTTTCCAGACATTTTTCTCAAAGCAAAAATTCTAACCAGCTCAGTATATGCAGAATTTTATGGAGCATCTTCCTGTGATAACATTTTTCTAATTATAATGGCCTAAAGTTTTGAAATCCCAGGCGAGATCTTAAAAAGAATACATTTTAGTAGTGAAAATGCACTGTAATGGTAAAATTCTCGTTTCTCTGTCAGTAATCATTCAATCATCGAAAACATTTCAGGGTATCTACAACTTGGGTTACTCTATCGAACTACGGTAATATCAGTTTGGAAGCTTTGTCTTAAACAAATTTTAGTGATCCCGTACTCACAGGTGGTCTACAAGAATATACAACGTGTGAAAGCCATTACTCCGCCAAGATACGTCCGTTAACCGAAAAAATTATGGAGTATATGTAGATTTACATCCTGCATAACCCAGTAAACAAAAAATACGAACCTTAAAAAAATCGAGTTTTATTTTTTGTAGGACCAGGTGAAATCTTTTTATCGAAAATCCACTTTTCAGAAAAAAAATCTGAAAGTTGCATTGATCCTTAACGTACACACTTCAAGGAACTCGAAAATGTATTTGTCTCCTTTTGTAGCGTTCTGACGAAAATTTCGAATTTTGAAGGGGGGGCCTTAACATCTGGGATAATGATTAATATGTAGTCTATTACTACTAGTATATCAAGGTACAGTCGTCTTAACATGATTCTCGAGTAACAAAGAACTTCGTCTCTTTGTTGCAAAAAATATTCGACACGCAAGATGTAGCAATAAGTTTTAGGTCATCTTTTCCATAAAAGGAAAACCGTTGTAAATCAATGCTATAGGTTGAACATTTTTGTTTTATGAGCATCTGTTAAAGAAGGGATTCAGTGAGCAATAATGATGTAGCAGCTGTCGATGATTAGCAAGGGAAACAGACGAATGACTTTCAATAGAAAAGAATTATCTAAGCCAAAACTCAAAGGAAACGAGAACTATTCGAGTAATCAATCATACGCACGAAATTCTATCATAATGCAATAATTGTTCAAATTCAATCCTCATCTATTTCTTTAAAATCATCTAGTTACCTTCAGTTAGTTGTTTACATTGTAATTTTAATTGTTCATTAAGTTCATGTTGTTCATTCAAATCTTTCTTCAATCGTTCAGTTGCATCACGTTGTTCTCTCAATTGCGATGATTCACCTTTTAAATGATTTAATGTTGATTTTAATGTAGCATCAATGGATTGATTTAATTCTTTAACTTTTTCTAATTCTTTTTTTGTTGTAGTCAAATCACTTAGTTTACTTTCATAGCCTTGCTGTAACTTTGTATTCATCAGTTTAAATTCTGATAATTTTGCTACTAAATTATCTTTTTCTTTGAATAAGTCATTATATTTTGCTGTTAATATTTCACATCGTTTATCCGAATCTAATTTTGCCTTTTCGGCTTGAGCATAACGCATAATAGTCGACTGTTTTTCACGTGAATATTCATCTTTTTGACGACTGAGTTGTGCCTCATAATGTTGTTGGCATGAATAAATACGTGAATTTAAATCAGCTACTTCGTTTGTTTTATTAGTGATTATTGATGAAAGACGAGCTATTTCTATTTGATCAAGATTCGGCGCGACATTGGGTGAAACAGATTCTAAAAAAGAACTAATTTTATGATATGACATGAAAATATTTTTCTCAGTCAAAAACTTAGACTTGTAACATGATACTTGTTAGATTTCGAGTAGCTTTATAGTCTTGCTACTAGAATTAAATTGGTGTGTCAATGACATCAAAGTTTTGTATACTTAGACTACATGAAAACTTCTATGAAGTCAAATGGAACGAGAATTAAAACACAGTTCTAAATCGAAATCCAAGGGAAGAAAAATAATGTTTACAGTGAACATTCTAATTAGAAATTGAATCGAATGAATGCTCGCGAGTCAAAAGTTAGCATACACTTCCATCGATATTGAAATCTAAATTTTTGTCAAGAATAGTTCGGTATGTTGTTTGAATAGAGAACGGAAACATGGACTAAAAATTTATACTTCGAAACCGCGTAGATGTGATAACTTGGAAAGTAAAGATGTAACGCTATTGATTGGCTTACTTATGTAAAAGAGTTTCTCAGTTAATTCTTATTGAAATTTGAAGTTCTAACATTTCCCAAGGGTATTCAATGAACCATCTGTAAAATAGCGAAGGTTTATCCATAAAATTCATCTATACCAATTGAAGTTTTTCATTGAGAAAGATTTATTTTCGATATTGGCATGCTCGTTAAATTTGTATAACTTTTTACGATCTCAAGTATCTGTTTGTAAATATGTATCACTCGAAACATTTTATTATATTTTAAAAATGTGCACTACATTCAGTATCATCAGTAGATTGTCAAAATGACAAGACAGATATGTAATTGAAACAATACGCAAGACAGTAATCATGATTTTTCTTTTTTCTTTACTAACTATCGAGTGTTCTATGTGATGGATACTAGAAAGTTTCAATACAAATTAACTTTTATGTTCTTATTATTCAAAACATTGAACATCAAGTATAATACGTACAAAGGTCATCGTTTTGATCTAGAAATGAACTACTTCAAATCGAGAGTTATCGAATTTCTCCATCAGATTTGGAGTCAAATACTGTGAAGTTGGAATACTACTAATTATAATGAGAATCATTCTTCACTAAGTTGACTATTTCTGCTTTAAACATAGGTAAACTCGAGATTTCTATCTCATTTGTGTAATAAATCGTGATTTTCGACTAATATCTAGATAAAGTTTAAACAAAATGTTTTTCAACTTTTTAGTTTATTGAAATTCAAAAACAACTTCATTGAACAACCTAACACAAGATTCAATTGGGTTCGATTTTTTAGAGCCAAATGAATAGCTAAAACAATTAGACATCATTTACAAACTATTACTAATATAGTCTATCTAATTTTGAATATAATCAAAGCGCTCAAATCTGTTTTTTTTTCTTGTGATCCAACCAGAAACTCAAAAAGAATGATTGAATAAATTGTGAAAAAGTTTTACATGTTACTCTAATATTTACACAACCTATTGGGAATATGAATAATGAAATGACAAATAGCCAAGCGGGAAATGTAAATATTGTTTACTTTATGACAAAATGGATTTCATTACAATAAAAAATATCGAACAAAACAATCTCTGGAAGCAATAAAATGAAAAAGAGACAATCCTCTGTCGTCAAATGTATCTCACCAGTTTTATCTAGATCTGGAGTATCATTAACTGATTCATTCTCTTTTGAATCATCCGTATTTAATTCAATGGATTGTCCTTCACTAATAGTTTCGTTCGGAGTATCAGTTGAAGTCATCATTTTCTAACGCGAAAATGAATAGTTCAGATCAGAAGAGATTCATCTAAAACGAAGTATATTCATACTTTTTCGAGTTTAAGTTAATTTCCCGTTAATTATGGTACGTGATTTAATGCGTAACACCCAGCAACAGCAACAGCAGCAAAAACAAAAATACAGATTGAATAAACAAAAAAAGAAATTATTTCCATTAAATGCATATAAAATAGACGATTATGAGAAAAGAAAAGAAAAGAAAAGAAAAGAGAAAATAGTTTTTATCCAAACGTAAACAAAACAGTAGATAGATTGATTAGATTTTGTTTCTGGATTCTGTTTTGAACAACGCTATTTACAAATAAAGCAAGAAAATAATGTTCACATTTAACAGAGCGACTAGATTTCGGGAATGAAAATAGAAAGTAAAACAAATGTAAGACATGTCAAATTATCTTCCATACAATTGTGCAAGAAAATCTCCAAGACTAATGAATGTCGTTGGGTCTGTTCGTTGTGTATGATTCCATATATAAATAGCTAAACCACTTATTGTTAATGTTACACCCCATAAGACAATACGGGGTAATGCACCTTGATGTTCATTTCGATCATTGAGAACTAAGGAGTTGTCTGTATGAGTATCATCATTCAACGAATCTTGAACATATCGTCGTCGAAGAGATGTTTCAATAGGTGAACTTTCAATAGACTCACTAAAATAAAAACAATTTTACTTGAAATAAAAAACAACAACAGCAACCGAGCGTACGAAGTAACGTAATAGTTCTTACTCAGCCGAAAGACACTCGTTATTGAGATTCATATATTCGCTATAATTTCATTTACTACATGAGAACTGTCATAAGCAAGGAGCTTCTGTATTATAACGAGGTGTGTCTATCATAGTCTATCGCTAGCGTCTGACTAATATCTGTCAATGTTTATAGGAAAAGATCCTAATTTTATGAGCGCATCTTTTCCTTAACATTCTAGACTGTTTTGCACAAGGAAATGAAAATATGCAAAGTTTTTCTTAATTAAAAATTTTACCATCTTCTAATCCATTCATCATTTAATACATCAAGTGTATCTGGATGATGATTTCGAAATAGATTCAATGATCGATGAATGATTTCTTCCCAACTATTACTATCTAATTCACTGGGTAAACGTGTTAAATATTGATGTAATGAAGGCATATCACAGTCAATCGATAAAACTTGATCAGCATGAAAATTGACAATCTAATTAATAAAAGAAAAAGAAAACAAAATAATTACAATAATTCTTTTCAATACTGATCAAAAAGAACAGGAAAAATATTCTTTTACTTCAGCAGCTACATATATTGGCATAAGGAAATGAGACACAATAAATAGATCATAAAGTCGTAGGATGATTTCAAGATTATCCAACACATGTGAGTACCATGTTATAAACCATGATAATGCAAACATTACATTTCCAACACCACCTCTAAAAAAAGTTTTGACTTAAAAATTCAATTGAAATCATTTTAATTCGAACGACACTCGTGTTCAAAATAAACGATAAACTTCAAAATTTTTAGTTAATTTTCAATTCTAACGCTATAATTTCTATTCGTTGGAAAATATTGATTTATGAATCACAAAACACATTTACTTGGAATCATAGGAAATTTCATTTCCTTTGTTTTAGTAATGAGAAATAAGGTTTCTTGTTGTTTTACCTTTGCATGTATTCAGCACATTCACTATTGATACAATTGATAAGTGGCATCAGATAAGATAGGAGATCACGTGTTTTCTCCATTGTTGGCTCCATAAAATCTCTATTAATATAAATAGTCAATTTTTTTCCGTAAAGAAAAATAAACAAATGAATAAATGAGACTATGAATATTTAGAAAGGACAATGATATAAAATATTCTTTTTACTTCGATTCCGAATAAATATGTCATACTTTTCATGATCGGAAGTTCTTTTTTGAGTAAAAACTTGAAGAATAAAATTCTCATTCACTTTGCTATGCTACTACTCTTAAGACATAGAGTGATTTTTGGATGAGATCGGTTTAGGCTGCGTAAAAAATATTTGTTCGAGTTGATTCCACAATTTGAATAGCATTCTTAAGCTAATAAAATTCATCGAGTGTAAATCTCAGCTTCGTTGAACTATACAGTTCGACGTGATTATTTTAATATTTATGACGCACTCTATGATGTGAAATTTTCATCATTGAAGTTCTCGTGAGTGTAATACATATGCTTCGCGCGATGTGAATGAAATGCTTATTCAATACTTGAACATAGTTCTATGATTCAATATTAGTTTCATCGATTGGTAAATTATTGGAGAAGCAAACACAAAAGAAACTTCTATTAAATTATGTACTTGAAATGTGATTTAGTTATGGTATCGATGAATGGAAGACACAGATCTGCTCCGAGTACAAGCAAAAATGTCAAACAAATATCATGATAACCCTATAAAAAATAGGAAAGAAAATACTAAAATCGAATAATAATTGAAACAATTTACTTGATAATAATTGAGGTAATCATGTTTAATTAAAATTTTGATAACAACTTTGATAAGTTCTTCTTGTAGTTCAATTCGATCCGAATCAGAATAGTCTTTTAAAGACAAAAAAGACAAATTTTGAAAACTTATGATATATTCTATGTTAATTTTTTTCTCGTCAATTGTTTTCTTACTTGGTGGAAATCGTTTTAGTGTTCGTTCAACATCCATTCGAACTTGTCCATAGTATCGATGTGATTGAATTTGATTTATATCTAATAATTCGAAAGTCATTACAATTGAATATTAAAAACGCAAGATATATTGTTGACAATCGACTACCTGCTGAATAATAATCAGTTGGACAAAAATATAATTTTTTATTATCATCATAATCTACTGTACAATAGAGTGGTGAATGAATTACTAAAGGCCATATCTGTTTACGATATGATGTATTTATTAAGCCATTTGTTTTAGTATATTTAACTAATTTCTGTTCATCTCTTTTATTTAACAATTCTTCAAGTCTATCGACTTTTGTTTTTGATATCGTTGAAAACGTTTCATCATCGCTTAAGGATGAAGAAGTATTTGTTGTTACTGATGATGATATTAATTCAGAATGAGCATCTTCCATTAATGCTGAATCATTATCAGAATCAGAATCGATGTTTGATTCATATAAATTATTAATCGTTACCATTCGACGTGTTAAAAATAAAGCTAAATAACCTATTATCTAAATGACTCAAACATAGTAGATATGTGGCAATCGATGAGAAATAATATTATTTGTTGTTGTTTCTTTTTCATCATTCATCATTTTGGATTTGCTTCTCAGAATCACTAATATATAGTAAGACGGAAGCCGAATCAGAAAGTAGGTAGCTCGATCTATCATGTCATTATTGTATGATTTTTAAACCAATAAGAATATTCATCGTTTCCTTTTGTTTTGTGATGGAAAGAAGCTGTTATTTTAGAAGGTATTTAATTTTGTTTTATGTTTTGAATGGCCTTCGATGATTCCTAAACATCTTATTATTGCTGGCCTATGTTTCGTATTGGGCATTTTTGGAGTTGCAGGAACTATTTATTGGTTTCTTTTTCTTTCTACGTTCATTTTTGGGTCCGTTAACAATGATTTTTCATTAATATTTGAAAATGAATGATTTTAATTTAGGTTTATTATTCATCTGATTATTCATAAAGAACTATGGATGAAATCACATGCAATCTATGATAGAATCAGCACAGCCTTTGTTCTATCAAAATTATTTACTCGTGTAAGAAATTCTCTTTTTTTCTTTGTTTCCATGGTTATTAGTCAGTATTTCTCTTGTACCGAATCAATGAAACTTTCAATAAAACTGAAGCAATAATTCACTAGCGACATATTAAATTGCTGAACATTGATACACATCATCTTTTTGGTTTTCGTCTCGCTACGTTCTAAATGTCTTGATTCTTAGATATCATTCGTGAAAGACATAAAAACATGCATTATGTCTATTCGTAGTTAACATATAATCCTATGAAGAACTAAAGAATACCTTATCGTCTGACTATTCTAATGCATAGAATGTTATTCAATACTATTTTCAGTACCCTAATCTACTTCCCTCCGACTGCTTGATATTTTGAATAATCGATATCGTTGTTGAAAACTATAAATTTTTTTATTTTGTAACGATTGATTTTCATTCTTTACTCATAAATGATGCGTTTTAAAGTTCTGAGAGATTGTTCTTTAGACAATCCTAATTAGAATAGATTTGTGAGGAAACTTTGTGAAAAATTATTTTGAAACTCGTAAAACAGCGTCGAGCATAGTCCTCTTGATTTTTTTTCTATAGACGACAATTCTGGATGAGCACTTTCTGTTGTTCGATTGTTTCTAGAAGATGATTGCTCTTTCCGATATAATTCTACAGTTCTAGGAAACCTATGGTCCTTAAGAATGCATTAGAAAAATATTGGCCAACATCAAAATAAAAGGTATTTCAAAAAATGAGATCAACTAAACATTAGAGCTTGCATTTCTAGTCGACGAACATTAGTATTATAGATAGATTCATATATTTGTCATACAAATTTAATTATATAAATCACAGATGAGATGTTTTAAATCATCACTAATGTGTTTCAAGAAAATTTTCAAGAGTTGATGTTTTAAGAGCTTAACTGTGATATTAAATTGATTTTTCTACTACTAATAGGTATTCTCTTGAAATTAATTAGTAGCTATTTGATTTACTCTAAAAATGACACATAATTGCACGTATATCAAAGTCCGATTTCACCTAGTCTCGAGTTCGGCGTTCTATTTTCCTGAAAACTCAATGCGTCTTATCTCCGTTTAGATTAGATATGGTTTTGTCACTGTTTTCTTCGTCTTAATTTTAAAATTATTATTCAGCATTTCTAGTTAAAAACAAACTAATTCTATCAACCGATGCTATTTTGTTTTGATTAAAGTAATACGTGAGATTATTCATTTTCAATAGTTGAACTTTTGCCTAGTATCTGAAGTTTTTCTTTTTCTCCCGAATGCGTATCTGTGCATGTTTAACATTGCTTCATCATTTGCATGCAACCTTTCTATTAGATTATTGATTAATCGTAGTCGTAGGTAAAGCCTGAAAAAATCTTTTTTTACGATTCACATGTAATGAATTCTTCAACCGTCGTATTTCATGCAAATTTTCTTTTGCTCCAGTCATTTCTGTTTCAATTGAAACTTGTCTTCATACGGACAAATACTTCGATCAAATTTTGTGAAATACTATTGATCAGAACACCTTAAGACATAAGTAGAAAAAAAAAACCTTTGAATATGACAAACAGATGTCAACATAATAGAAACTATGCAAATATTTATCCTGGTTAGAGGTCCATTTACCTATATTTACTGAAAAAGTCGACATACCTATCAAAGAAATCTATTGAATATCGTCTCTAATGCATAATAACACCATCGTTTAACTAAATATCAATAATGATTCATAGTCTAACATGAAACGAAAAACGATAACATTATTTTAGATCTCTGATATCCGGTCTGATTCGTCAACACGTTTACCAACATCGAATTCATCCAGTGTTCGTACAACACTCACTGGAATATCCGATATTGATGAGCCACTTTATCAAGTAATTTTAAAAGAAATTTTTTAATTATTTTTCCAATGTGAACTCTCGTCTAGTTAATTGATCTATTTGTTCGTGATTATATTGAAATCTGGTATAAAACACAATTGAGTTCCGATGAATTATTTATTGAAGATGTAAAAAATGGAATTTATACCGCAATTCGTCATTTATCGGAAAGGTAACTCGTTACAAAACATGTGTTTTTAATTTTTAAACGAACACTTTTCGTTTATTAGAGTACGTGAAATAGATTGGTTAGATTTTTGTACTGGAACAATTGTTGATAGTTTTGCAACACATATTCGATTATATCGAAAAGCCAAGGAACGTTTACGTTTAGAAAAATCGACAGATATTCGTTCGTGTTTTTTTGATTTGGAAGCTGAATACGAAAGAGGAATTTGTCGCGATGAAGTTTGTATGGATAAAGATAAAGAAAAAGGTATATTTATAATTGTTGATTAGTTTCTAATGATCAATTGAATAATTCGAATAGAATTTCTTCGAGATATAACTGAAGTCCTCATCTATATACTGTTGCCAGCGAATGAATTTCGTTGTGTGCCAGCCCGAGCTCTTCTACGAGTATGTTATATTGAATTTCGTACTATATAAAAGATAGTTAGTTGTTCATCTATTTTCTTTCTCTTCATAGGAAGTTGCAGTTAACTTAGCATTGGTACCTTTTATTGATATGTATTCTGATCCAGATGCTCTTAATCAACTTATTATTAATATGGTAAAGAAAGAGTGAAAAATAAATAATCGATTATTTCAATTTCCACCTTTTTAGTGTCAACAAATTCCATTAACCATCGATAATTTTCTTCTTGTTGTGCGAACAACCGATTCCAAAGATGAATTAGCAACATTAGTTGAACGACTTGATATTGAAACTAGTCGTTGGCGTTCAAAAGATACTGGAGGAGAGAATGGTGAATAAAAATTTTATTTGTACTAGTAGTTGCAAGAAATTATACGAACACTATTTTATCTACTACTATTAATAGTAACAAGCATTTTCTTAAAAGAAAAATCATTGTTAGGCTCTTTTGAAAATACAGCATCGAATAATGTGCTTCAAATAAGTTGTCTCCCTTTAGGCTATTAAAAAAGTTTTTTGTCCATGATTGTTTAACAAACAAGTCGTGTATGAAATTTAACTATTGACTGTTTTCGACGAAATTTTCTCACTGAAAAAACATTAATTTTGTCGAGAATAACAAGTAGATAGAGATAATATGGTCTTGATAAAAACACAATTCGTTATGATGCGAGCATGCCTGACTACACTCTCATTCCTACTCGAATATCATCTTTCTGTTCATCCGTTTAACAACATTGTCTCTTGACTTTGTGTTCCATCGGTAAAAACCTGTATATGAAATCGCTGAGTGCTTGGTGAAGAGCAAAAATAAGTGCACTCTCATTCTGAGTATTTTAAACGGAATACTTATTGTTAAGTTCACGTAATGAAAAAGTTGTACTTGAATCTATATGAACCCTCACACCGAGCAGGCAGCAAATAAAAAGTTCATCTTGCAAAAGTTTAACAAGCAATGAAATTATTTGTTGCTATCACCGTTTAAATTCATACATGCATTCAAGAGCAATGTAAGAACATCGTACATAAACGTCATCACATAATTTTGACAGCCATTGTATAGCTCATTGTTTTTCAACTCCCATCAGTTTCTCTCGTATTTTCTTTAGATGCTGATATTCGCGCAACACTGAACAGTTATCAATATTTGAAGAAACTACTCTGTGAAAGATTGGATACACAAAATCGATATGAACCAATTACATTTGTACAATTGTTTTAGTTTATTCAATGTTTTACTAATATCAAAAAAGGAATTCTTCTTGTATAGGATGACGAAGACATATTGCCTAAAGTTTCCTATCGTGAGTTACCATTGGCAGAAATTTTAAATAATTGTAATGGTTTGGACTACTTTCTAAGTAAGATAATTTTTTATGTATGTATTAATTATAAGAGTTGATTTGTAGAATTTCTTCAAACACTTGATGCAGTTGGTTATGGAAATTTTTATCTCAATGCTGAAGTAAGAAGAATAATGAATAATAGATCAAGTATCGTTGCTTCCACATTTTAGGCTTTTCGGTGTGCTGGCTTATCAGTCGCTCAACAAAATGTGAACGTAACGCATGAACAGCAGCAGTCGTATCAAGAAAAACTTCGAAGTATGGCAAAAGATCTTATTGGACAATATTTTCTTCCTACAGTAAGTGTTTTTTTGTTCCGTAGTGTTATTATGCGTGAAGAAATATCTATAGGTATGACATAGATTTTGTCATAGAAATATTCGAACTTTCTCTCCTTTGCAAGCTTTCGATCCGTAGCTAATATATGTTATAAATCGGTTCTTATCAATCTAAGAAGATGATCGATATTTTACGGAGTTGAGAAGCTATACATGAAATTTTAAAGTTTCACCTACAAAATCTCATTCAAAAACAGAGCAAGATGTCGTTAGCTAACATTTGAAAGTTTCAAAAAGATTTTGTAACAACTATATTATCTGAAGGGGGGATTCTATACATTTTTATTATCATACTTTACATTGATATGGCTTGAGAGAGACGTTAAGCAATACTTAGGAGTTTGCAGAAAGAAAAAAAATACTCTCGGAGTTGCTGAGAAAATTTTTCTTTTGAATTATTGTTCATGCAACTATCTTATAGTTTCGGGGAATCATACCAGTATAAATATATAAAAATTTCCGAACATTCTGATTGTGAATATTTTAATAAGTTTGCGTGTCCTATTCTCAGAAATTTAATTAGAATCATTGTTTTCCTCAATTCGTCTAGTTGTCTTTGTTACACTGAATAGGTGCAGTAATGAGTGAGAAAATGTTTTTCTTCGCTCAATAGAACACTGAATGAAAGAACAAAACATTTTTATGATATTCATTTTCTGAGTGAGTCATTAAGTTGTGCACTGAATTATCTATTAGTGAGACTACGATTAATTTCGTTGTTTTCTTTGCTGAGTATACACGAATGAAACTGTTTTTCGTTCGGCACATTGCTACACTTATCCGATAATAATTTTTCATCGATACAAAGTGGAAAGGACTAGTTGATAACCAAATGAATAATAATCTGATAACAGCTAGAAGTTAATTTTAAAAAGGTTTTTTTCTTAAACGAATTATCTGTCCATAAAAAGTTCAACAAGCAATAGCTTCGAGAAAAACTCACATTAAAAAATCAATACTGTTCACATGATTATATATGATACAAGACATCTTCCTATATTTGATTAAGTCGTCATAACAATCTCGATCTTGAAATTCGAACGAACAACAAAATATATGCTGCTATATATCCCAAATCTTATTGTAAAATTATGAAGATAAATATTCACAAGTATATATATATATATAGTTATATTCAAGTTTGAATATCACACGTGAGCATCACAGATGGAACTTTTTATTTTTCATACGCTTCTCGTCCATTCGCCTACAGTCCTTTCCTAGTAAATAATACGAATTAGAAGTTTAATTTTACGTTCAATGAATTTCAATCGTTTGAAATCTTTTAGGGAACATATAAATTAGTGATGGATGAAAATCTTATTAACAAAACTTTGAAAATATTAAATTCAGAAACTATTGATGAAACATTATTGGATGAACTTCAGACAAAAGTACGTGCTAGATTTTGTTTTAGTCATCAGTATACTTAAGCGATTGTTAATTTTTATTAAGGTATTTGAAATTCTTTCATCTGATAAGTATTACGGTCAATTTAAAACAACAATACAATATCTAAAAGTATTAAGTGAATTCGAATACAACGATTCGCTTCATGATAATTCTGGTAAGTTGCAACTATTTTTCTTCAGAGAGACTTCAAAAAATGGCTATCCACATATAAACGTCGCTTTTTATCAACTACAGATGCTGTATCTTTATCAAGTAATAATAGTAATGATACTTATAGTGATTCGATTGAATCACAACAACAACAGCAACAACAACAGACAAGTCTGGGAGCTGGTACAGATCGTGCGACTTCCATCGCACCTGACATACTGGATAATATAGAGAATTATTTAATTACTACAGAAATTAAGGAATCCGGTAAGTTAATATTTATTTATTTATTTATTTATTTAATGTGCACAGCTGTTTGTTTGTAAGGTGTATGTTGTGAGAAAGGGGAAAAGTATGCAATTTATGTGATATCCGTTTACTGTAAACCATTACACACAAATAATGACGAAGAACGACGTGAATGGATAACGTATCGTCGTTATAGTGAATTCAATGATCTTCATATGACAATTAAAAAACGATATCCTGGTCTAAAAGAATTTATGAATTTACCAAATAAGAGTTTTTTGAATAGTGCAAGTACAGAAAAACGACTAAAGCGACAAAAAGAGTTGAATGATTATTTAATAGTACGTTAAGATGTTGTTTAAATTTCTTCTTTCCAGGTGTGCTTTCGTTTTCTCGTTCATTCAGATGTTAACAAATCCAAAAGCACTTCAAAATAATGCAGGTCTCGGCGAACTTGTGCTTAAATTTTTACGAAATCAGCAATATAAGCATGAACAAACAGAATTAGCTCGAAAGGTAAAAACAAAGAAAAAAGAACACTTCATCTACTTACGACGATTATTATTTATTTGAATACTTATTGATATCAATGCTTTGATTGGATAATAGAATGTCTTACGTAGAATTAGTTTGTATTAGTAAATTTCAACAATTGAAAACTAACCCATACTGATATTTCTCTGTGGTTGAGATAAATGTTTTCAAATTGACGATGTGATCTAAGCCAACATAAGAGAATATGAGAAGGTGAAAATTATTCCAACTGAAACTAAAGATTATTATTAAACATTTTATAGTTCAAAAGTACAACGTTCTAAATTATCAGCAACAATTTCATTTGTAGTACAGCACTACTCTCATTTAGATTTGATAGCAATAATTTGTTGAATAGCTTTCACTAGAACGTGACGGACACAATACGAAATTCTATCGCTTTTTCGCTGAATTTCTGTCAGGTATTACAATTTGAATAAATAGATATCTTTATACTCGATGATTCTCGAAGTGTATTATTAAATGTTTATGTTTTACAAGAATGGAACGTTTTATAGTGTCATATGAGAATGATACGGTTGTATGACAATTCGATGAATGAACTTGGAATATTACAGATAGTTACATATCTATGAGAAGTTTGAGATTTAAAAGTAGTCTTATGATCGACAATTCCAAGAATAGGAAGAGTACGGAATGTCGAAGGTAAGGCTTGTTTCAACTCTCTTTCTGAAATTCACTTACGTAGTGCATTATTTTCATTCGATCACGCGCTACGTCCCGAAATGAGCCTATTTTTATGGTCTGACTCAAACCTGAAGTTTAATTTGTTTTACAAAGGTTCTTTTCCAGTTGGATTTAAATATTACTTCAGTAGTTTTCAAGGCACTTCTAAGAAAGTAAAGCGGGCGTTCAAAGGCTCAGATTCGGAAATTCGCTCAATTCCTAAAAATACCAGCTAACAGTAACAATTTCCCATAGAAACTGAAAACTGATCCTCAAGCACCGCATAAAACCTTGTTAGTTCCCCTGTCGATTTTTTCTAACGAGTACATCTCATTTGAATATGATTTGGATTTCCAGCGTCAATACCTTCTGATTTTCTCATTTCTCACCAATGGATATTGACGGATAGTACTAGTTATTTCTTGGATTCCTTATCTAAGGGATTCTTAGTGATAGATATCCATGATAGGAACTCAGGAAATCAGAAGTTATCGAGATTGGAAACCGGTGTCATATTAAATTGAGATTAATGCATCAGGAGAAATTCAGATGGGTGCTGACATGCTTATGTGAGATGTCTGAGAGTCGGTTCTCACTTTCTTGGGTGAACTAGTCATGTTTATCTGATCTTTTTAGGAATTAGTAGAATTCGCAAATCTCAGTCCTTGGACACTGTTGATTACGGGAACATTTTCGCAGTTTTGAATTTTGATTTTATCTTATAGGATTTTTTCACTATTACGGTTTGTTTCGTGTTCTATACTGTTTCTAATACTAATATTTGTACTAGCACAAGTTTACTCTGAAAATAGTTTCCTTGAATTTGTGTTTTTTCACTCAATGATTCTTCTTTGTTCTTTACATACTTTGTTTTGTATTTTCAAATTGAATTTGTCTTCTTTCTTTTTAAAAAGATGGATACATTGGCAAATCCATTTAAACAAGCATCGATAGGTATTGCTAAGGGTGTATCAAAAATAGGTGGAGGTTTAACCATTGTATCGGATACTGTTGTCGAAAATGCTGGAAAAATCTTTCGAACAAATTCAATATCAAATAATAGCCATAATCGAATGAACAGTAATTTAAGTCAAGATACACAAACATTTTCTATTGTTGAAGAGACCCAAGAAGAAGTAACCGATAATAATAGCATGCATAAAACGAAAAGAAAATATTTATTGTTTTTTTGTTAGAATTCAAAAAATATTCCACTACGTGTACTTCTTGTGATAATGGATGAAGTCTTCGATCTTAAACAGAAAAACATGTGGTTTCGTTCAAGATTTGTATCGATATTAAAACGATTTTTAAAAGCATTTATGGGCGATTCAGTAAATCGGTATTTATTCATGTTGTTTTTTTCCTCCTAGTTATAATCGATGTTTAACATTTCCTGTATTAGACGTATTGCTACATTTGTTCAACATTGGACATCAGCTAAAAAGATTGCGAAAGAAATAACACGTTTCAAGTATGAAAGAAGTTCTATAGATGATCAGTAAAAACGTTTTTGGTTTGCTAGGGAAAATCTTTGGCCCAATGGTATTCAAGCTGATAAACCATCTGAACGTGATTCAGATGTTCGTAATGTAACTCAAGTACTATGCAAAGCTAAATTGCTCGGTGTTGTCTCAGGTATATTAGTTTATTAGCAGTAGAACTGCAGCTGAGTAGTAATATGTATTACACATATCGACTGAATAGGTACTCTGAATCAATAAATAGAATGTTTATGTCTCATGATGAGACGTATTGACCTTCAAGTCGCTATTAGACCTCACACATACACACACACACATATATATTTATATATAAGTCAATTGCTGTGCATATGAGAAAAGATAAAAGGATCCAAACTCATGTTATATGCATATTATAAAACTAAGAATTAAATCTAGAATATATAAAATAATACATCACGTTTTATCCTAAAAGAACTACATTTTGATTTGAAATATTTGATTTTTAGAATTGAAAATAGTTGTACATCGTAGATAGATTTAATAAATTGATTTCAGTTGATAGTGGAATGTTTTGAGATCAAATGACATGATCGTATCCCTTACAAATCTCTGTACTATCTAGTTATCAGAATATTGATGTCGTATTTTATATTTTTTCACAAATGCTATATCTTCCGTAGAAATTTTATGCAAGTAACTAACATTCTTCACTAACAGGTCATACTTAGGAATGTTTCTGCCATTTCTCTAGTTTTGATTGTAATCTACTGATTGACATGATACAATTCTGAACAGTGATCAGTGTTTGTTTATTGTTTTTTGAATGTAATACTTTGTGATTTTATTAATTTATCGAAAAATACTCATATTTTTTCTATCTTGGAAGTATATTTGCTGCTGATTACTTATTGTCTTTTTTTCTTCTGTTAGGTAGTCCTTTGGATTTTTTAAAATGCCGTCTGTTTTACTATTAAGATTTTAAATGTGTACATATGAACATACGAAAGCATCAGGTCTAATATTTTCGAATCTGAGATGAATCCAATGTACTTGGAGCGGGTCAGAACAATTCATTGCCTTTGAGAAAGATCTTTAGATCGATATTTACTATTGTTTTGTTTACATTGCAAGATGTTGACAAGGATCGCTAGTAAATTAATGCTAAGGAATATCAGCAGTCAATCGTTTGTGAAAGGTGATCATACGCATCGAGTAATAGTTATTATTCGTGCATTCAAAAATACCAAGTTTTAAAGGAATCCAGCATATTTACCTTATCAATGCTTTTCGATGCATATCGTATTAAAGAGAGTCATCTAAAATTCATGTTTATTAATATTGATCAGATAAATAAGGATCAATTGATTCATTGTGAAAAAATCATTCGCTATTTATAGCACGTATTAATCTGAATTTTCTTATAACACATGACTACGTTAAATTGACGTTGCATTATTCTGACTTGTAACCTAATAAATCATTTGCATATATTTCTTTGTTACAGATGAACTTCGTCATATAATTGGTAGTGAAACAACACGTCGTGGTTTATTGCGTCTATTTGAATTATTACAAAATGAAACTCTCAATCGTCGATTTGTATACATTGTTATTGAATCTCTTTTAATAAAATTATTTCGACCAAATGATTTACATTTGATATTTGAAAAACTCTATTCTCAATCCGAACGTGTGAAAGAAGAATATCGACGACGAATATTTGAGCGAGAACAAAATCACAGTGGAATTATTATCAATAATCAACATTATGGAGAGTCCAATCCGCGACCCTACTATTTAAATCGTCTATCGGTACGCAATGATGATAGTATTAATTATCAAAGATCGAACAATGCTCAGCAAATAACAACTCTATCAAGAAGTCTGTCGAAAATATCAAGATAATCATGTTTTATTTTCCTTTTCTATTCCGGTGATTACATTTCCGTCCATCTGAATAAAACCACTAACATTCTATACGTATGTATGTATATATATATATAAATATTATACATATTTATGGATAAAAAAATAATTATTGATTTTTTTTTATAAAAATGTCTGATAAATATGGTTTTTCTCTTCGGCTATGTATATTTATCTTTTGTGTGCACTTCTTTTCCTTGCTATTTAAAACAGTGTGATTTGACAAGAAAGCTACTTATTTATATATATATATATATATACTTAAAAAAATAATGTTTCATTAAGAAAAAGAATCGTTTCTATTAGTTTTATTTCTCCTTTTAGTGACAGAAAAAACTCATCAATAAATTATATTATGCGTGCATTAATTTTATACGGAACTGCTTATACTTTTGTGTATAAAAAAAGAACAATGATAAATTTAAAAACATCCTATACGCTATAAGTTTTGCAAGAACTTCTTCAGATACTTAAGTTATTCCAGCGAAGGGAGATGCATTGGAATTCAAATTAGGTCCAAAGCATATTTCTTAAGCCGTGCAAGTGAAACAGATGGGAACGAGTTGCTCTGTTTTTGAAAGTATCTGGATGCCAAGAAGAACACAGAACTGTATTCAACTGCAATGAAATATACATTTTAAAACAAACAAGCACGGAAGTTCTTGCATATTTACGTTTCAAGAAAAAAACATGGGACACACCCAATTCAATGAAATTGTTCACTAATATCTCAAATTGATATCAACTGGCACATTCACAAAACCAGCACCAATTTTATTAACATTATCGATTTGATTGACACTCATTATGACAGCGAATGTATATTCGAATGGCGTTAACTATGATTGATGTTTTGATGTTTATCTTTGGATTCGAATATGAGTCTTCGTTAGAATAAAGAAAAAGTCAACTAGTTTACTCAAACTTGACGCCTCTAGAGCCCATCGTACTCCTAACCGTAGATCATCATGCGAACACCGACATTCAAGATCTCTCTCAACTTAATCTTATATACTAGCGCTTTTCAATGGTTATGACTGTTTTGTAGCGTCAAACTATCTTGAATCTGTAGTAGTTTGAAACTCCTCACCACCATCGTCGAAATAATAATACTGGTGACTTTTAAACCGTTTCCTGGTGTAGTCAGTTTGTGCACCACAGAGAAAGTTCTATTCTAATATAAAACTTATGAACTTTGTCTTAGATTTGTATCGATGAATTGTTCCTCAAAATAAATGGAAACATGTACCACCAATGATTCGAATGGCATCTGTCCGTATTGAAAATTTTCTAATGAGATTATTATGTCTGAGATCGATGGGAGTTACTGCCGAATCGCTCCCTGTTGCGCTGAAAAAAATTCGTGCAATTGTATCTTCAACCAACTGGAATGTGATTCATAAATTTGTTATGCGTATCTTGATTTTTCTGTTGAAAATAACTTGGAATATGCTTTAGTTTTTCAACTCTCATCAATGCAGTTCTTAGTCAGTTAAGCACATCGTAAGAAAAGAAACAGTCATTAAGAGAGGGTTACTGTTCTACTAGATTTGAATATATGTCAAGGCGTTATGACATTTCAGTATTTACTTATTCTATTGAAGCCTAGATCATTTGTCAACGATCATACATCTGTTAAGAATAAGATTGAACTCGAAGATTGAAAAGCTAATCAAGATAGAACTTTTCGCTAGAAAACTTTCAAACATTATATTTACTATTGTAGTGTCCCTAATGTAGATACCACAGGAAATCATTCTGAGAGAGTTGGCGTAGTCAAGACTCAAGTCAAACAATGATTGATTAGTTTGTAATTTCATCAATATTTAATTGAATGGAGACAGACACATTCCGAACAGTATTGAAAATGACTGATATACTGTCAACTGTTAAGTGGCTACCAATCAAAAAAGGATCTTGCATACTACGATTACGACAAGTTACATCCGATAAACATTCAATTTCTTCAGATTTAATTAATGCTGCATTACTGTCAGATACATAAACAAGTTTTCTAACTGCATATAATCAACACAAATATATACGGGAGTATAGTCGATCAGATTTGATCTGCAAGCTTGTATGTTATCGAGACACAACAAAATCCTTGCAAAGAAGGATTGCTACGAAGACAAATAGTGCGTCGGGTAAAATGTAAGAGAACACAAATTATGCATTGAAATACATCTAACAAGACTCATTATTGTTCCACTATGAAAAAGAGTTGATACACCATTTCATACCTGCGGAAATACAAATTCAAAATGTACTCCGAGAAAAATAGTATGCCCGACTCCACGATTTCTAATCACTTCTAATACATCTAGTGTAGTACATGCGATTGAATTTCTCTACGAATTTAAATTTCCTTACTAACTAGATGATTGTTTGTGCATAATCAACAAACATTGACTTCTCTGTTTACAATTCTTTTACAAATGTAAGCAACTCAAGAAGTTCCCCGAAAATCTTTAGATTAACTACGCAAACGATTCCGAATGAATTATCTTGAAAGCGGTTAGCAACGAAGACAATACAATTAGTTACTTTCGATATCGTGTAAGTCAGTCGATTCTTTTGTATCCTGTATTCGAACACGGCAGGAATTAGTTAGCTATGACATTTTCCAAATGATAGATTTTTCTATGTACGTACTAATAATGATGTTCACTTTATTTTACTGTGTTTCTATTGTCTACTAACAGCAACACGAACAAGTTTCATAGATTCAGGTGAAATTTCTCTTGACATCACATCACAACATATAGATATGCGAACATCGATGAAGACATCAATATTTAATGTTGAGTACTCGATTGATGTGTTGCTGGTAAAAAAAAAGTGCAGAGATCTGATATTTAGCTAAATGAAGAAGAAACTCTAATTATTGCCCAAGTTGTTGTGCCTTCATGTCCAAAAGACAGAAAGATACACACTAGCAAAAATATTTATCAAGACGACTTTGGTATAAAAATGAGGTAGAAGAATGTTAATCAACTTTCACACACTTATCTGGCGTAGATGATTTGACGAGTTCCTCTGTCTCATTTGATTCAAACTTTCATCTATCATGATGACATCACTTACAAAAAACATTCCAATAACCAGAATAATGAATCAGACAGATTCTTTTCATGTTGCATTTAAGAATGCAAATAAAAAGGAAAGAATTCCAATGTGCTTTAACATTTTTCTACGGTGTTTTAGTCATCAAGTAGAATGATGAACAGTGACGAAATATCATCGTTTCATTTATCAAATTTATCTACTGATTAGAACACAGACTTGTTGCATTGTATTAGATCGAAACCACTAAGAGGCTCAAGTAAATTTTATGGTGAAATGATATTTTTTCCGTTCATATGAAGGATCTAAATATCTATATTCTGTTTAAATATACCAATCAGCCTTCAACGAATACCTAGAAGTAAAAGAGTTCCATCTTCTTTTGAATTATACGAATAGAAGTGGATTGCTTTTCTGACGAAACAGTCGATCGAAAAGAACGTCACATCACCGCACTCATTCAAAATACAAGTCATTCTCGAATACTTCAACAAATAGAGTACTCAAAATGAAGATTGACAATGTGTAACGGACACATTTTTTTAGTACAAATCATGTAAATCAGATTTTAAACAAAAACAGCTGTTGCCATAAATAATCAGTATCTTGGAAATAGCTGACCGTATGAGATTGAGAAACAAAACCGTACTTTAGAACGACAGATAATTCTTCTTGTATAATAGCTGACTGAACATTATATACAAATTTGAATGTTCAAACTTCATTGCATACATGTGAATCGCAATGCATTTCATTGTTACTCGAATAGGTTTTATTTTTCTTCGCTCATAGCTTAGCAGCTTGGAAAAAAGATTAACAGTCGACTTGGCTGCATCTTCGATGGAATTATCATTGTTAATCTTCTAGCTTCTGATGGTATTGAGTACATCATCGAATTCATCGGCTGTATTTGCAATCAAAACAAGAATTGAATACATCATCATCATCGATTTGAATTCATTTCATTACCATTTTTCACCAACAAGTTCATATTCTAACATTGTGACCGACTATGAATACAACCATTTGAATTGGTATGCATTTCAAAATATTGTCATATCAGATTTTCTTGCTTTTTTATTTATTTTTCATGCTCATGTCATAGAAAATGATCTAGTCGATGCATCGTGAACTTGAAAAATAGTCAATATTTCTCTTTCGGTGATTTCAAAGGTAAATTTTCAATACTTCGATTCGATTGTGCAAACATCGAATGAAGTTGATTATCGAACGGTAAGCATTTCAAATCTAATCAATAACTTCAAAGAAATCTGATTCTAAGCTCTAGTCATCGTAATAAAACAATAAGAAATGAAACAGTTCTTGTTTTTCTTTGAAAGATTAGAATAGCATACTCTACGTTGATCCAAACATCAAATAAAAGAAAGAAAAGCTGACTATTGACATTTTAAATCTAGTGTCCTATTCCTACTTCAACATCATGCCCTTATAGTGATACAGCATGTCAAAATATTTAAGGAAGATGTCAAGTGTTTGTACGACTGTGAATAACATCTGAATGTTGAGATTTATTACGTCAGGTAACAAGTCTGTGTGTGACTCACAAGCAAAAGACCAACACGCATATTTATCAACCAAAGCCAAATCAACAAATCATACGGAAAGTCATCTAGCTCCTACGATACTCATTTTCGATCTCTAAGTCTTCGTTGTTTTGTTTTTGAATGTTTACTATCATTTGAGTTATTTCGATACTAAAAAGTGACCTTTCTAGGATCTAGTGAAAGCTACCAATAAACTATAGAAAATCTATTTCAAACTTTGATTTATCTTTGTCTCTACCAAAAAATAAAGATTTACTACATGTCAAGTTTTATTGTGATAAGTCCGTATGTATTGATCGAGTATTAAACGTAGATTCCTTCGTTTCTTGTATTATTTCTACGTACAGCAGTATTAGATGTAAGAACTACTGACTTTCTTAATTCTATTGTCAAAATCTGACAGATAAAATACATAAACGATTCATTATTTGAATAGTGACCATATCTATTTGAATTCTATTCTTAAACCATCGAATGTAATTTTAAGTTCAACACTCAATAATTTATATTTTTCTTTCAGCAATGTTTTTCATCCATTTGAAATTCACTGTCGAGTTTCTTTTTAAATAAGGAAAAAGATACAATGAAACAATATTTGATCAATAGATTCGTCGATTCTTTTCAAATAATCTTACATACACATGATCTCTTTTGTAAATAGATTATGAATATCTTAAATTTCAAGAAAATATAATTTAGTAGCATTCAAGATAAAAAGAATTTCGTTCAATTTTGTCATGCATTTCTGAATTCAGCGAGAAATGTAACCATTCATGTCATAAAAATATAATTAAGAAATATTACATGATATCAGCTCATCATCTAAACACGTTATCGTTCAGATTCGCTGAGTTTGTTGATAGCATCAGTTACTTATGTCTAAACATCATTGACGCTGACGGACCACCCCTCAGTACATGTAAATACTTCTTGTAATGACATTCATTCAAAACAACTCTTATTGAGATTCCTCATGATGTTATATATTCATGAGATTCAACTAAACCATTCTTTTTCAGATACATGTTGAAGACAGTCGGTACAGTTTACGCGATAACATCAGTTAATCATGAGCAGCTGTTCTTGTTATAAGAACAGAACAATCCGAAAGATACGAAATTTCATAATGATCTTGCATGATATTCTACACATGAATAGTAGAAAACAATTAGAGGATCAAACAGAGAGAAGATAAGAATAGTTAGAATTAATGACCTATCTATTTAGGTTATTTTCTTCCTATTATCAAATCTTGTTTACAATTTTCAAACATTCGTAATTAACAAATAGCAACTGTATACATCATATTGATTCTGAAAAATGATCTATCAATAAACTTCAGATGGAAAACGTATTATATTCTGAAGAAAAGTCATGTCAATTGTTTTCTAAAACTTTCTTGTTCCTTATACTTTTACTTATACAAGAAAGAATCGAACCATGAATGAAAATTGATTATGAAATAGGGTAAAAAAAAAACATCTATACATAATTAGTTTCGAATTTAAATTAAGAATCGTTCACAAAATACTTCGCTAATCTTCTTTTTTTCACGATTGATTCAGTTACCCATGGGCATTAGTCTGGAAAAACATGTTTACATAACAAGCGTTTACTGTAAAATATTCTGTGTACAACGGACGTGTTTTTCAGATTCTTTTTTTAAGCCTTCCAAAAAGAAACACAATACATTATATCTATGCATACATGTATCGTTTAAAGATCGGAACGATTCATAAGCATGATTTTAAAAAGGACGAAATTTTCAAAAATCGATATTCATGCGTTTATGTTTTGTGTTAACTCGATGGGTACTATTGATCCATTAACAAATTAAAATAATAGAATGAATGTATCTGCGTACAATGGAATCTGTTTCGAATTTGTGATTTCATCTTTCATATTTATGCTTATTCTTATGAAAAAAGGTTTTCTTTCTGGAAACTATTATGCAATTCTATTAACTCAAGCAATGTCGTTTGGCCTTGTTCGGGTAAATACATATAATGGCTTATCAATAAGAATTTGTGTTTGCTTGACATAGATGCTAAAAAACTTACTGTACAGATTAATATAACTTTGATAAACTATTCTCCAGTTTTCTATATGCCTGTATGTTATATAAAATCGTTCAAGTAAATGTTTTGCTTCTAGCACGACTATTGAAATTTCTATCGCTCTTTAGACAAAAGAAAAAAATAATTTCTATTGGTAAATATTCAGAAGACATCATCATTCATAGAACAATACTTGAAATTTGGTGAAATATTATCGAACTGAGCAATTATCAATAGCTTGCAAATAAGTCAATGAGACGCTTAAGCGTAATTATATCTCGAGTAAAAAGTTTATTTAGATGGATAAATTACATGAGATAAACAAACGGACATATATTTATTACTGAGTCTATTGCATAGTACTCAAAATCATATGATATCGACAAATATAAAAACATTATTTAGTTAGAACTGATACCAATAATTAGAATAACGAAGGACGCGAGGTACCTTAAATAGAAGTACAACTCGATTTGCTATTATAAATAGATAACTATAATTTCTTCTACAAAAACGAAGCTTAATATCGTTATGCAAGAGAAACATAATTCAATAACAATAATAACAACAACATCATATTGTAATATGGTCGGGATATCCGTCTATAGAAGGGTAACAAACGGATAGATCCATCGCAATCGTTTGCAAAGAATACGCCTACGGTTCTATCGATATACCTACTTATTAGACCAATGAAATATGTCCTTGATGATATGGAACGGAAATTAGAATGAGATTGAATATTAAAAAAGTTAGGCTGATCTTTACGATGAGAAGTACATAAGAAAGCAATACGTTTAGTAAATAGATGAATGTTTGCTGAAGACAACTTTTTCATTTGACTGAATGTTTCTGTTCGTTATATTTTCAAAAAATAAGATAAACATCATTTACCACGTATAGTATAAACTTATTTACGCTGATATGTACCATTATGAATTCTCTCCTTTTTTGCTTCTTGCTCTACTGTTATTACTATTTAGTCGTCTCTTATCATGGCCATGAGGCAAGCATATATAACAACTGACTTCCCAATCATCATCAGATATTGTGGCTGCATCCAAGCGAGAATGAGAAAAGGGAAAGATAGAGAACGAGCATATTGTCTCCGTTGTTTAAGGACTAAAAATGCATATATAGAAACATACGTAAGCACACACATACATACACACAAATCTTCTTCCATTCGTTATCGTTTTTTCTCGTACTGTTATTCCTATATGTTTTCAGTAGGCATGATAGAAAAGATCAGACAAAGCGTTGTTGCCTTCTATTTTCTTTATACATGCTCTTTCCGATAATCGAGCTTGCTTATTTTTTTTCCGGATGATACTACCAAAAACTATAGAGATTAAGATAGAACGAGCGAGACAAAGGCATAGGAGAGAGAGGGATAAATAAAAAAAACGAAGAATTCTCAAAACAACACAACAACTATTACTACTGTCTTTTCACCGTGCTGGCATAAAATAAGAAACAGAAAGAGCGAGAGAGCAAAAGGGTTTTCTTAAAAAACAATAAATGTATGTAACTATAGGTTAGAACGATATATTAAATATAAGAATAGAAAACTCTATACACATGGAAATAGGTATAAGTTATCTTCTGTTGTACATCGATGCAGTACGATTAACCAGCGACTGTTCTTGCCAAATCAGTTGCTCGTGTTCATATCGTTTATTTGCTTTTCTTTCCCATTTCTTTTTAGATTCTATTATGCAGTAACTTTATGTCTTAAATAATAATGTTTATGCTATTTCTTGTAGATTTATTTTAATACAAACATAATACAAGATGCGTTCATCTTACCGTTCATCATCATTATCCAGCTCTCTTCTTAATTCTCATCATGCATCTCCATTACATTTGGATGTACATTCATCAACTGGAGGAAGTGACCGAGCAGCATTTCATGATCGTTACCAAAATCGAGTAAAAAAAATTAACTAAATATCTTCATGTAGGAATATATTTTTCATTGTCTAGTATGCATGGTTAGAACAAAATCATGTTACTGATGTTGGTTCACAATACAATTCATTAGGTAAAAAAGTTGATCATAAGCCATCAACATGGAGATGCGAAGATCAAGCAGAAGCTGGAAAGTAAGATACGCTCACTTAGACTATTGGGGAAAACGTCTCCTTTAATTTCGTTGTAGAGAATTCTTACGCATTAACGATGAATGTGCTGATAAAATCTATGATATTCGCGAACGAAGTGATTTATCTCGTGAATGGCTTCTAAATTCGGATGGTGTTGCAACACGATTTTATCAAATGGAAGCTGATGCTGTTAGTATCCTCTATCTAATTAATACTTTGTTCTTTTTATTCCTGATGTATTTTGTCTGTTTTAGTTAAAAAACCGTTATGAATTAAATAACATGAAGCGTAAATTAGATGGTATTAAACAACTACGTGCTCGCTTGTTTAAATAGATTTCTGCTTCTCTTTCTTACTTACAACAAAAAAGCAATTTTAGTTTATTAATTATTTTTATCTTGTATTTATCAATTATTGGTGACACGCAAAACGCAAAACGCATAACAATAACAGCAAAGCACATTAATAATCGAAGATCGATTGAATATTATTTGTTCTTTCTTTTTTTACTCTTTTCGTTTAAATTCACCTTCTTTTTTCTTTCTATATCGCCCTAAGCATATATATGCGTGGTTAACAATCATAATCAAACAAAGGAATGCTATCAACATTTGATTGTTTGTAATTTGTTGAACCATTTTTTTTTCTTTTATGTTATGATTTCGCATTGGAAGATAATAGCACATATTTAAATCTTTTACCATGCACATATTGGAATAAATATCATAGAACAACCCTTTGATGAATATTATGGTTGCATTGTTTATTGAATTTGAATCACAAAAAAAAACTAAGACAAATGATGACGACATTGATCGAATGCCATAGAGCAGTAAAATCGAATGCATACTATTAGTTTCAATATTGAGAAAAGTAATTCAATAACTTTTTTGACATCGTTATCAGTTTAGAATGAAAAAATCAACGGATCAATGTTTCTACTATTATTGAGAGTCGAAATGTCAACGTTAGTTATTCTGTTTGACAACGAGGTTTGCCTAATTAATAGTTTCGAATGGATCTTTTCATATCTGTATGTTAAGGATAATAATTTAGCATTAATTCTATTTCTTATGTAGCGTGGAATTACATTGTTGTCGAAGATTCATGTATGCCTTCGTTTGGCAGGAAGATCCAGATGTGTAATAACAAAATATGCATAAAAAAAACTTAATAGAAACTATTTCTTATGGGTCACAAGAATCTCAGAGCAAAAAGTATTACAACACTCTCTCGCATTATCGGTCACCATATTTTTTATTCGAACAGATTTGCTTGACCTTTCGCATTAATGATGTTCACTATTTTTTTAATGGCATATTTAAAGGTTGCATAAGGATAGACTTTGACGATGAAATATTCTCATCAACGTTAGCTTGAAAACCTTTTTTAGAAGTAAAGATCTAAACTTCTATTTCAGATCTTCCTAGATAATAAGCTCGAGTATAGAATTCAAGAAAGAATTATTTCAGAATCCTTTTTAATTCCGAATGTAACAAAAAGATTATTTTGTTTCAACTATTTGAATTTAAGATATCTTCGACTTTAAATAATGCGTTAAAGTCAAAGACAACGTGCAATTAAAACTGAAGAAAGTTGCCGTTTATTCTCTATACACAATTCTAGTCTAATCACAACGAATCGCTTAAAGTTCTATCTGCTCTCTATCTTTCACACCAATTATGATTTTCGCTAGAAAAACACCTGCTTTTTATTTCCGTCAGTTATTCGGGAGTCATGTTTAGTTCTACATCTCGAAATTGAATTGTTTATCACATCAATAGTACGTTATCGATCGAAGTATCGATCGTTTTCTTTTGTCTGAATTTGTTAGAGCAAACATCTATATTTTAAATTTTATTCATTTAACCAGGAGCTTTCGTAGTATAGTTTTATCGATTGTCAGTAGTTCGTTAGAATCGTTCATCAAAAAGATGTGTCTCATTCTAGAAATCTATTTTTAACTAGATATGTCAATAAATTTCTCTTTATACATATTACATGTATGATCTGATAGTATCTCTCTTGTACTTCAATAAATTTCTTTGATTGACTATCCATAACATAATTCATGATAGCGCTCTATTTAACCATTTTAATGAAACGTAAGAAGTAATTTTGTTTTTGACAATTGCAGTGCCGCATGCATCAATTATTGTAATCTCGAAAAGAAAAACACAAAATACTTTTGAAGTTGCAATGAAAATTTCAGCAAAATCTGTGTGGTATTAAAATATCGAACATCATTCAGTTACAATGACTAAGTAAAGGAAAATATTCTATGCTATGCTGGAACGATTTTTTTAATGATGTTATTGTTTAATATTACAGAAATACCAGTACGAAACATTTTTAGATCTCTCGTAACAAGCCTTGATTTTCGATCACTTAAACTTTAATCCCTAGTTTTTCTAAACTTGGTTTTGAATCGTATTTCATAAGATCAGTGAAGAGAATATTCAAATGTTTAACTAATTTTTAACATTTTCTTATAATCGCAGAAAACATCTCTGAAGAAATTTGATCTTTTATCTTTTATATGTGCTCATACTTGACATCTTGTTCTTCTTCCTATCAGACAAAGCAGAACATCGAAATACAATAAATTTTCAAGGCGATGCCCTACACTGTAACCGATATCAAAGTTAAATGTTTGTATTAAACATTTTAAACTAAAGTAATGATCATACGGATTTGATTCAAAATCTCAAGAAGTTGGATTTTCCATTCGTTTCAAAAGCCTAATCTATTCTTTCAAGTGTTAAATGTTTGAGACAAAGAATGTCATTCCGATTAATCATGGAATGTGATCGAACTTGAAGACATGATCATCTAACCTTTGTTATTCAATGCTTCTATTCAATTTTCGTTTGTTGATACAGAATCAGAGATGAAATGATAATTTCATATTTCTAAATAGTGTTTTTTTCAGAATTTCCTTTCTACATTGTAGTTGTTCTATTAGGAGTAAATATTTCGTAAAAGTGAAAAACAAAGATATTAGGCCACATGGACAGCCTTGAGTTTTCGACGTTTAGTTTTGATCACATGAAAATTAGTAACATATACATTTTAGTTTCTTACGGATATCATGAAGAAATGTATAACTTCTAAACAATAGTAACAATATCAAGAATCTACATCAGAGTAACATTCCGATAGTCATTGTTTTTCTCAAAAATACGACTATATTGAAGATGCGAGATAGGGAAATGACGCTTTCATTACTCGACAAATATGACACATACTGTAAATGCTATCAATTTTTTCATTATCAGAAGGAATGGTATTTATCTGAATGACAGCAGAAAAACAATTGTTTTAATTACATTACTGAAAAAAGATGACTTAAATTTTTAACTAGAATATCTAATCCTACGAAATGATTAATTTAATTCGGTAGAACATAACGCAATTTTATAGCTCTTCGACAAGCGAAATAAATATGCGCCGAATAATAGAAAATTTGCTGTAACCTATATGGTATAGGAAGAAGTACTTACTTTCTCAGAATTCATTGAAATGCTTTAACATAATCAGGTAACACGAACTTTCAGCATACAACTCGATGAATCTTTGTTGTCTTTGCTGAACGTTGAAAGCTGTAACTCTCTATTCGGTTTGAAGAAAAAACTGAGAACAGTATTTTTACTACCGTCAGATGCTACAAAGTAAAAACAGTTCCATATTGCAATCGTACTACGCTGATCGTCGTTGAAGACTGATGAAATACGATAGACAAGTTTTTTATTGTTTTCTATTAGAAATTGAGACATAAACACCCCAGATTTTCGTATGACCTAAGTATAAGTAAATACTATTGGAAAGAATTCGAAGAAATTAATGAAAAAATGGGAAATTTACGTTCGTTCCAATATAAATATGCTGTGTTCCCTACTTGCTACTACTTTGCTATGAGTGAATATATGCGCATATCAAACATATGCTTTGAAAGTAAAGAAAAGAATTCTCTCAAATGAATTCATCCATTTGAAGTCGACCTTATTTACAAAGCGTAAAACTTGACGAGCTGTATGTACAGTGGAAGAGAGATATCCGACCTTCCATTGAATATCATGGCGACATTATATCTTCATGGTATTTCTTAAGTTAATGTCATAATTTATCTTCTCGATTTGAGACAAAGTAATTGTCGAATTTTTTCTTAAAAATCTGCCTTGATATAAGTTTCAACGAGAATAATTCAGTACGAAAGCTCTACGTCCATTTGATATTGTTCTATCTTGAGATAAGAATGTGGAGTGTACTGATGTATATACGCAAGTTGAAATATCTATTTCACAACTAAATCAATATGCCACAAAACATAAGCAACTTGATTTGCCAAATAGAAGAAATTGCATAAAAATGTTTCTCTCATAATAAATGAAACATTCATTCTGGAGACGTGTTTACTTTTAGGATTCTCAGGCTAACTGCACAAATATACTTTAACAATCGTTTGCAATCCAAAGCAATCAAAAGTAGTCATGAAACTTTTAGGTGAGCATTTTTTCAGACTTATCTATTAAAATGAAGGAGAAAAACACGGATGCAAAACAAATAAGAAATTTGCTATGCGATTTACAACATTTTTTGAAAAGAACCATTCTTTTCTCAGAAAAAGAAAATTTTCAAAAGAGATTCACATTATTTGGCAATAATTATATTACCGTGAATTAATTATCGACAGTTCATATTCAATTTTATTCTGATTACTAGTTCAACTCAATTGTTAAGCATCCTGTTTCCGTAGTCGTTACATGATACTCCTTTGGAACGTACAAGAATCCCATAAAGATATGTCTGTGGTCGATAATGATACATCCTATTCTTTTTTTGATTATGAAACATGCATGTAAAAGATAGGTGGAAACCCAAACAGTCGAAGAGAATCTTCAAAGCCTCCTCTTGATGTCAGAAAATGTGTTACGCCTTACACACTCGTACTATGCAAGTATCATCGAATCGAATTGAAATAACGGAAAGTTTTTATACATCGCCAATAGACTAACGTAAGGAGGACACCAATTTGGACTCAATTTCATATCGCAAACCATTCCTTCAGAAAGCAAGCGTCATGCTGGATTTCGAAAAAAATTCTAGAAAAAACAAAGCAATCGGTTGGTCAGTATCAATAAAGTCATTAGGGGAACTATTCGCGTGTTGTATAAAACCTTAACCCTTAAAAGCCGAAGGGACTTTTTCTTACAACAGGAGGAAGCTAGTCACAAAAATAGAGATTATGGACCCTCAGTATATTCATAGTATAGCTAAAAAGAATTACCCTGCTTTTCTGCCAGAGATATGCAATGCCCTTTAGGGGAGCTATCTGGCCTTGTAAAAAATCAAAAGATAGTTATTTCAATCTGAACTTTTCCCCATAAGTAGGTTTCATAGTCGTCAACTAACCCTGAAATTTTCACACAAAACGGATGCTTTTTTGTTGAGATATTTGATACCCAAAAATACTGGCCACATTTCGCAAAAACCTGCCCAAAACCAACTTTTTTGCAACATTCTGTATCTCGAGAAGAAAACAACCATTGTTGCTGAAAATTTCAGAGCACTCCAAATATCATTTGAGTTATGTATGGGCAAAGTTTCCAATTAAAATTCTATTGTTTCAATTTTTCCATGAGGCTGATATCTCATCCAAGGAGGATTTCCTTTGTGATGGCGTAATCTGCCAGTAGATCGGTTAAAAACTTACGAAATGGTTTCATCCGATACCTTGATGCTATGTTTAAGGATATTCCGTAAAATAAACAACTTATGATTAAACAAAACTTTAAGAAAAAAAGGGACATTACAAAAATCATCAGGGATAAAAGATCTATTGTTTCATCTGGCAGTCACTTGAAAATTATATTTTGATCTCGGTATGGCCTCCAAAGTCCTCTTATTTCGAAAAAGTATCGGTTCTTTTAAATAAGTTCTTCTTGCAGTTTTGATTGAACCTATCACAATGTCCACTGGAGTGGATATTCGGCTTTTAAGGGTTAATCCGAACTGAAAAACGATCAAGCAGTCGAAATTTTGCGTTTGTAAACTGAACACATTCCTTAATATCATTCATTAGACTATTTCGGATCCATTTTGAGTAAGATTTGACTTGTTCTTTTTCAAAAGAGAATAAAATATTCTAAAAAAAATCATTCCTTCCAATAAGTTATAACTGAAAAGAACCGGTAATTATAAAGATTTCTCAAAGTAATCTCTGCATTTTTACACAATGAAATGTTTCAAAAGAAATCAGATGTTGATCGTTTGTTGTAATATGTAAAACAAAGCGAGATGTAGATAAGACGGTTTAAACTTCTGCAAGCCGTCCAAAAACTTGATATAGAAAAGGATTCTTGCACGGTTCGCCTCATACGACATGAGGAATAGATGTAGAAAAAAATAAGACTGATAAAGGAAAATTTCGGATAGATACATATATATTTCGATTTCAGAACCCTATGAATTCTTTTCTGTACATGAAAAAAACATAAGCGATGATTCACGTCAGACCGATCAATCTAGAATAAATGTAAGTCATGAAATTTGAAACGAGAAATATATTTCTGTTCCAAGTTATACGCTCATCCAATTCCAAGCATACTTTACTTTTGTTCACTATTTAACTCATGCAGTCGTTAGATATTTGCATGTTTCCATCATATCCTATATTTGATTACATGATGGAAAATATATACACGAAAGCATACAAGTGCAAAAAATAATATGACTTGAGATCAATTACGTCATACTTCATTATCCTCTATATGACGAATGAATAAATTTTATTGACAATTGTGGGATTTAATTTAGATCCACTTAGGCTTCTTATTTGACGTGCTAGCAAAACTCGACTTCTGCATTAGTTGAGTTGGATTGCGATAAGTATTCGTGACAGACTCGTGTCGATAAAACTCTACATGTTCTTTATCTAAGATTCGTATCAGAAACCGAATCGCAAAAGGCTTTTTTGTTTTTTTCGCGCTGCTTCTTCTCGTCCCGACTAAATTGATGTATGCATATGGTAAGTCAAAAACTGAAGCTAAACCGAATCGAAACAAAATCTTTTTCTATGTTTCTGTATGATTCTGAATGCGGAAAGATTGTAAGAAGCTTTTCATCAACACCAATACTATATTCCTTATTTCTTTACTTACTTAGAGAAGATATCATGAAACATTGTTGATGTTCGATTAATATTACATGGTACTATCACAATAATGTGATGATCCTCGTTTCTTTTATACAAATGAAAATTGTTTTTGCTTTCTTTTTCCATAAATTATTCAAATACCTACTGTACTAATCATTCCACACATGCATCCGTCAACTAGAGTGAGAAAACAAAATTGTATCAATAAAATTCATCTTATATTTTGTTGTATACTTTTTCTTCTTTAAAGATTCACTGCTGGAAATGGATTACGAAAAATAAAGCACGAAATGTCGACATAGTCAAGGTCAGAGGATATTCAAATGTCTTCATCACTTTTCATATGACTCTTAAGTTTACAATCAATACAATTGTACAATTATCCAGAGTGTACATTAAAGAATATTATCAATCCAGTCGTTATGTGTTTTTTTCTGCGTTAGTAGGAATGCCAAGTGCTACTTATATGAATACTTTTTATTCATGATGCATCATTTTTATTTTTTACATTTAGAATCAATTATATACTCATCTAAAGAAAACAAGCAGTATTTTCTTTGCATGAAAAGCAACGATTAAAGAATCTCCACTTTCATACGAAACTCATTTGAAATGCATAAAAACCACCAATCGAAGTTCTCCGAGAAAAGTACGACTCACAATCAATCTATCATTTCGGTCGGTCGGTCGCTCGCTCTCTTGCTAGCAGACAATGAGTCATCTTCTTTCAAAAACGTTTTTCAAAATTAAACCAATGAATTTCGTTCTTTTCAAAGAATGGTTTTTTTTTTATTTCAAATAAATGAATTTATTTTGATCATCGTCAATATTTTTGATGTCACTAGTATCGCACAATAAAATATATAAAAGCACAAAGACCTCTACAGATAATGACTGTCAATAGAAATCATTATGGCCGTTGATCCTCAACATTTCGAGTGTAAAATATGGATAATGAAGTTGGATCAGCTGGAATTTCTTTTGTCAAACGATCGTCAATTACCATTATTGTTTATTCTCTTTAGATTTTCTTGTCAAGTCTAATCAAACGTTGCCATTTTAAATTCTTGTTCATATTTCCAATTGAATACTACGAAAACTTATAGAAACCAATCAACAACATCCACAATACTTATTAATTTAATTTAATTTATTTTGTATTTTAATTAATTGAAAATTAAAAGTTGATTTAAAAACCAAACAAAAATTAAAAGTATATTCTTTTGTTTCGTTGAATAAAATGGCAGCCGGAACACATATGGCTGCAACACAACAGGCAGCCGACGATCAAGCATCATCGCTTTATTTTTCTGGTATATGTCAAACGATATCCGTAAAATGTCAACATAGGAACGAAAATGGTTTACTAACATGTTCAAGAAATCTTTATGTTTCTTGTAGGATTTGTTTATTTTTACTTCTATACTACTAGTCATTGATGATTATTCGTTGTTTGTTTTCTTCACAGGTCCGCATTGTCATCTATTACTTTGTATTGATCATATACATGAACATGAAAATTTATTAAGATACGAAATTGAACAACTAATAAATGGTAAGCAAAGACTTCACTAGTTTCACTTGGATTACTTTTTCTTTGTTTCCTATAATAGAAACGAATATAGTCAAAGCAAATATTCGAGCATTATTGACAACATCTCAACAGCAACCAACATCAACAACAGCACAAGTACTAGATGAAAAACAACGTACATTATGTGAGCTACTTGAACGATGGGCGACTGTTGGAAAAATTTCCATGTCACAAGCAGCACTTATACAACATCAATGTGGTTATATTAGTCAAACAACTCAGCAGCAAGCTGCAGCAGCGTCAACAGCTGCAGCTGCTGCTGCTGCACTGGCTGTTGGTACGACAAATCATCATATTGCACATCATAGTTTACCTACACAACAAAATGGTAGTGGTACAACACCTACCCCAAATAAACTTCCATCACATCATCAGCAACATCATACTAATACGGCACATGGAAGTCATCATCAAACAAATTCACATCATCAAGATCGATCATCACAGCAGCTAGCAGTTAATGCTGTTAAAAAGCGACGCAGTGGTAAAAATAAAATTGTGACTTTATTGATGAAAAATGCTGAAGGAGAATACGAATGTGTAAGTATAGATATAAGTTAATCTATTAGTTAATATCTTTTTCGATGATTTATATCAGAAAGAAAATTTGTTCTGTGTTTCTTTTATGATTAATTTTTTCATGAGATCAATTGCAACGATATTTGATTGAAATTTGAGTGTCTAAATGTAGATGAATAATTAAGAAAAAAATAACTGGAATTCTAGTCTACGATGCTGTATGAATGAAATATAATGAATAGAAAACATTTCTCTGACTGTAGTGTTATATTAGCACTTTGCTTTTTCTAAAAGCTTGAATGAAAATTTGTTCTTTTCTCTATCACTAGTTACATAAGTACTGCTCAGTTGCATTTTATTACTGAAAACGAGTCTAGAATTTCAACAAGTAGTGAACAAGCAGATACTCATAATCAATGATAATTGTTTTTATTATGTCTTTGAATAAGATCAGTTTTTCTCTTCATCTATTGTTGCACATTCAAATAAACACGATGCTATTCTTTACATGCATATACGTTCCAAAACTAATATCTACTAAAAATATGTCCTCACCTCATCTATGATGTTTTCATCTGTATGTATATATAAATATATATATATATATTTCTGCAAAGAATCAATCAGCATGATATTAGCACAGGATCGTCTATTTCTTATCAAAATACCTGGAGAGTTTGAACTGAGTATGGAATTCAATGAATAAATTGAGTTCATTTGAATTGTATTCATCAATGGTTATATCATGCACAAGAAGAATCACACATAAAGAATGTCTACGACATATGGAACTAATCAAGACTAGACAGAGAACGAAGAATGTACTGATTTCGCTGTATCACTCAGTGCCTGGTTGCCGATTCGATAGAACGATGTAATCCATGCTTCCAATACCATTTGAAGCTAAACGTCGTAATGCAACATGAGGAATTATTATTTTGCTCAAATGTTTGAACATTCCATATGCGTCTCTCGATCTCAATGAGCAGATGAACAATTGAATGAGCTCGCTTTTTAACATGTAAACTACTTGACAAGTTATGTGTGAAAAAAATCATTAAGGCATAGCACTTCTCAACTTGGCTAACACTGAAAAAATGTCTGTACGACTGTGCCTATCTTGTTCATAAGAGTTTTTCGACGGATGAGATTTGTATACTATAGGATATATGAACCATTATTTAAAGTCTGGCAGTGCGTTCTACGAATATTGTATATGTGATTCATTGTGAGATGTATTGCAGCCTGAAGAGATGTATATGTGAATAGTTGAAATTTTTTTCACTAAACGTTCTCTATCGATGAGTTCGTAAGATATGACTCAAATAATCAGGCCACAGAATCATCTTAGTTTATAAAAAGCCACTCGAAATTATTCTTATTCATTCGTACAAAAAGAATCGATTAAAATTTTGAATGCAAAACTTTATTTTCTTTAGCCAAATGTTCAATGTCGAAAATCACTCAAATGTCAAGGAATAACTGCGCATGTAAAAGCGTGTGCTGTTGATTGGCTTAAAGAAAATGGGCAGTATCTTAATCTTAACTAATCATTATCTTAAACATACAACGAAAAGAGAGAAAAAAGAAGAGAGACAAACAAATTAATGCTTTTGCTTTTCTTTTTTTTTGTTTTCTTTTTTTTTTACATAGTTCGCATAAACTTCTCCACATGTAATTTGATGATCACTGTAGTTTGTCTCTGTAAATAAGTTTCTTTTCTATATGTTTTTGTGAGTATATAGTTCAACTTGTATACATTTGACTCTATCTTTTGTCTAGTTTATTTCTGTAATAAAAGTTAAACACTGATATGTATTTCGAACATAAAACAAGAAAAAAAAACTTGGAAATTATTAGTTCATATTTGTCTCTCTTTTCCTCTTTTTTTCGTTCATTTGTTTGTTTATTTGTTTGTGTGTGTGTGTATGTGTGTGCGCTCTTGTTACCCTTGTTCTCTCTCAACTTACAGATATATTTATAAGGCCGAAATGAGAGAAAATGTCTTCTTTTCTTCTCTTGTGCGTGTTTCTGTTGTAACAAAGTTTTCTTTTCGTATTTCTTTCGAATGCAACAGACAAAAAGCAAAAACAAAAAAAATTTTGGTTCATTTTTCTAGATTGTTTTGCTTAAAAAAATGACTGAATCAACACTAAGTGCAATACTGAATATTTTCGATGATCCATCAAAATATGTCTTCCTCAAGATTTGGTCAAAAAGTGGTGCCTTGTTTCAAGAAACGTTTCCCCTCAAAAAAACAACATTTGCAGCTGTCAAATTATTAGCAATGAAATTTTTACTGAAAAGTAATCGTAACAATAGTAATTTGTCGACTTGTGATCATACAGTGAACGATACAACGTCGAATGAACTGAATAATTATAAATTAATATCTATTAAAACAATGAAGATGATCGATGAACAGAAAACTTTAGGTCAAGCAGGTGTTCAAGATGAAGGTTAGACAATTCATGAAGAAAATGACAGTCTTCATGAAAATCTTTTTATAGATGAATACCTTCTCGCTGAAAAATTGACGTTGTCATCGTCGAATATCGAACAAGTATAATGATAAAAGCTCATCCTTGAAATTCCAAATATATTTTACTATATAGACATCTGCACCTTGTTCTGTAGATCAGACATTAATCGAATTAAGAACAAAGGATCTACCATCACCGATAGCTTCGGTATCTCGATCTCGACGTTTAGCAGCAAGTACAGAAGTAATATTTCATTGTTCAACATAAACATCTATTCATAAAGACGAAGAGAAAATGGGTACTTTTCATCATGTTTAGTTTCGTACTGATCTCAGTCGTATACTACTAACGTTGATTGAAGCATCACAAAAATTACTGTGGTGTAGCCCTGATGCAGAACGCATCTTTAAGCAAGCTGAAGGTATTCTATTTACTTAATAGAAACGCCGTTGTTTCTAATCAGTGGTTGTACTCCTTAGATATCGTTTTAAAGTCATCGACAATACATACAAATATTGAAATCGATCAACAACAAACAAAGACACTGACCGATATGGGCTTTGCTCAAAGACTAGTACAGAAAGCACTTCGACAAACAAAGTATGCAACATATAAAAGACATCAAATATTTCAGTAGAATTTCAATATTTTATCGTTAAGAAATGATTTCGATGCAGCTTTAGGGTTACTTTTAAACGGAGAAGTTATCGATGATAATGAAAATGAAACGACACAATTGACTGAGACTAAATCGCTCTTTTCACGTGATGGTCCATTCGTACCGTTTCGACAGTTTCGAAAACACAACTTTCAGCCGAATCCAGCAGTAAAACAATATCATTAGTAAATGAAAAATCAAATCATCCTGTTTTTTTTCCGACTAGGCATTGGAAACATTAAAATTAATGGGTTTCAATCAAGATGATATAATGAACGCTCTACGAATATGTCATAACGAAGAAAATTTAGCTGTACGAAAATTAAAACATTTTTCTTGTTTTCAGTTGGGTTTATTCGTAAATATTTTAGTTTGAATATCTTCTCGCTGGTAAACAACATCAACAAGAGAATATCATCGATACTGAAAATGAAGAAGGTCTTAATCCTGAATCAAGTATGTTTCAAGCTATCATGGAAAATTCAGTTGTTCAACGAGCACTCAATAGTCCCAAGATATTTTTACGTATGTTTTGTTTTTCATTATTAATAATTAATATGATTTAAATGAAAATCTTTTATTTAGTTTTGCTTCAACTATATGAAAATCCACATTTCATAACAAGTTATTTAAATGATCCAGAAATAGGAATGGTGCTAATACAAATCAGTCGTATTTATCATACTGAAAAATATTCAATTCATTCATCGAATAGTAATTGACCAATATTGTGACTACCAAAAGACCGAGTCATTTTCAATCATTACAAATTCCTATGGAACCATTGAGAAAAATACTCGTTTAAATATATGTATATTTTTTCATTTGTATTTTTCAAATATTTTTCTTATATTCTAATTGATTATTAAAAATAAACTAATCGTGATCTTGGATAAACAGTCATATGTTATAAAAGAAAATTTTCTGTGACTTGTGCAAGAATATTTGATCTGAAAAGTATGTAAAGAACGACAAAAAAACCACAGCATGCGTAGTTCTTGTTTTTTGCTTGCTTTTCTTGTTTTGGCATGCAAACGGTCGTGTCATGCAACGCATGAGTCATAGTATTATTGCTTGATGTATATTACTTTTTTCCCAAACGGTGAGAAGAAGTAATGCAAAATGCACTAACATTTCATTATTGTTCCTCTCGTCAGATTTAGCATGACAACAATTTCAATTGCTCTATCACCGCTAAGCGGAAAGACATTTGTACTTGAACTCGGTCGAAACATTCGTTTCAAAGCTAAACAAGAATTAATCAATTATTTACGTGAACAAAATGCGCAAATCTCATACGTTCTAACAGCTAGTGTATGTTTTTGATTGATTTTATTTTTAAGTATGATTGAATCAATACTTATCTAGACCGATTATGTTTTGGTATCGGATGATGTGGATACGTATAAAACACGTCGAGCCAAACAGTTTGGTATACCTTTGGTTAATGTCGAATATATTTATCGATGTCGTAATTCATCCAATGAAAATCAGATTGTTGATATTAAGCGATTTATCGTAGTGTCATCAGACGATAAAGATAATTTTTCAAAACATGGTACCATACCGGTTTCATGTACACAAAATTATTCTATGAAAAAAAAGAAAGGCTAATTTGTTTGCTTTGTTTTTTGAAGCCGGCGTAAATTTCCAAGGAACTACAACGAAACTGGCTAAATTAGATTTATCAAAGATCAAAATTTGGAATTCCGACGATGTTGAATTGCCAAGATTTGATGAATTAACACATGCTGAAATTGGCAAATGGGCAATATTTAAGGTAACGACGCATTTAAATGTATAGCCAGTGTTGATTAATTTTGTTTTGTAAAATATAGGAAACCAAAGATAATTCTGATGTTTATTTTGCACTTGAACTTCAAATTATACCTGAGGAACATCATAATCAAACGAACAACGATTATCGATTAAGATTTCGCTACGAAAAACAAACAATAATAAATTCCAAAGGTAAAATATCCTTGATTCAATATGCATTCAGTAATGATATCAATGAATTACATCAATTATTCGCTTCTTTCTATTATCGTATATCGACAATGTCACGAATAACACGTATTCGAGATCTATTACCGGACAAGTTAGGCTCGAAATTATTGCTACGTGTAAGATAAACCTAGAATATAGTTTCTCTTGAAATATATATTTGAATTATTCATTTGTCAGTCGTTATTTCTTCATCGAATCGATACACAAATGCTCGACAATAATGTTTGTCAATTAGTGGAATCTCTGTGGATAGAATCAGTTGGTGATTTAAGTAGAATACTCAATGTAAAACCGGAAACCATTGGACTGAAAACGGTACGAATAAAAATGAAGGATTTCAAGAAATCATTACAGATCTCTTTCTGATTAGATCATCGAAGCCGAAGCTGCTTTACTTGAAATCAAATCTAATAGTAAATCATCCACAGAAGCTCAAGCTCGTTTCTACTCACTTATTACACATCAATCATCATTTATGATCGATCTTGTCAATGACCGTCGTGCATTAGTTGATAAATTAGATTTATGTCAGGTACAGATATTCGGTTTCAATTTTTTTCATTTATTTCTTTTTCGATAATTTTTAAAATATCTAGATGTTACGCGACATGGTTACCATTAATGAATTAACCAATTGGAATATAAAAGCTTCTATCGAGGCTAAATATCGTGCATTAAAATGTCACATACAAACAATTCAAAATGATACACATGAATATGCAACAATTAGTAATATGATTTCATCATCAACGAATTCGTTTGTATTTTATTTTTGTTTATTTCAAATGAAAAGCTCTCCTATTTTCATAGAAATGAACAAGTCATCATTCATCAGATCTATAGTGTAGCTAAACAAATAGATGTACTTAATTTTCGATCAACACTCTTTAATCAAAAGCAACTTTTTCATGGATCAAAATATAATAATTTCCTTGGCATTTTATCACGGTAAATTAATCTAACCATTATGAAAAACAAAGCCATTCACGGATGCAATGTGATACGTTCTTTTGTTTTAGCGGTCTTCTACTACCAAAAGTGGTTGTTAGTGACTTAGGCGTTACGCGTACTGATATCGGATGTTTAGGATATGGACTTTATTTTTCTGATTCAGTTTCAACATCATTAAAATATACAACACCGAGTACAACACGTCTCGGTCGTCGATTATTATGTATATCCCAAGTAGCATTGGGAGATTCCGCGAAATTCTATTCCTATGCGCCAAATTTAATTCAACCACCTGAAAATTTTCATAGTACACATGGAGTCAAGAGAAATGATGAAAATAATTCGAAATTTACTGTAACTAAATAGAAATCGATGGTTCTTTACGATTTGGTTTTCCATTGTGTTTTATTTAGGATAATGAATATGCTATTTATAATCTCGATCAACAACGTTTAGTCTATCTTGTTGAACTTTCATGGTTACCACACGATAAAATGGACGTATCATCTAGATTACTAACGATTATTCATGATCCTCCAATAAATCAATCAAAAACGTTTTCCGATAATGGTAAGCAACCTTTTTCTTCCACCTAAATCATTAATAAATAGTATCATAGTATTGATATGTCTTCTTCGAACATCACTTGAATTCTCTTCAATTAAATTTGATGATAATATACGGATCATTATATGAACGATTTATTCCATTTTCGCCGACAATTTTTTTTCCACCGATTCCAACTTCACCGAAAGAATTTTTCTTTCTTTCTAATGGACAAAAAGAAAAATTCTTTCGGTGAAGTTGGAATCGGTGAAAATCGTCGTCTGCGAAAATGGACGAAACTAAATTTTCATTTCACTAATTTTCCCCCAATTTTGTAGGAGCAACAAATGAGCATTAAGCTACAATTGAGAATGATAGAAAGAATCCTATTCATCTCTAAATGATTAAGAAAAATATGATCAACTATAATATAATCATATATTTACATATTGAATATATTCTGTCAAAGATCAACTCAACAATTTTGATATCAAATTTCAATAACTCGATAACTTCCATTACATTATAAACAAATAGTGAACAAAGAAAATTGTATATTGACATGAATCAGAAGTAGAAAAGTGGGGAAAAAAATAATATTTCATGAAAGAAAACAATATTGATTGATTATTACAGCCGATATAGCAACCTTAAAAAATATTCCTATGCATATTTATTTCAGTGGTTATTCCTTCGGCTATTGATGATGAAGTAATTCAAGTAGCCGAACAGGATTATGGCTTAATTTGTCCATCATCAGGTCAACTTATTCCACTTAAAGCGTTTCATATTCGCGCTCAACTTGTTGATGTTACTGCCGAAGTGAATAAAATCATTTTCTTTTCCGATAAAAAGTCAAGTACAATTATTCTTTATCTATAATTTAAGGTTGTTCTCTATCAAGTTTATCATAATACGAGTTCGATTCCCATCGAAGCCAAATATGTATTTCCACTCGATGAAAATTCTTCTGTTTGTGGCTTTGAAGCACATATTAATAATAAAGTAATTAAAGGTGTTGTCAAAGAAAAAGAACAAGCTAAACGTGAATATCGTGAGGCTATTGAAAAAGGTCATGGTGCTTATTTAATGCACCAAGAACAACCAGAAGTATTTAGTGTATCTGTTGGTAATTTACCTGCTAATTGTGAAGTGATTATTAAAATTACGTATGTTGCTGAATTAGCTATTGAAAACAATGATATTATATTTCGTTTACCGGCTAAAGTAGCTTCATGGCAATCGAAACAAGCTTTAGATATGAAAGATCAAGCCATACTTCCATCCATTAATCTGGAGCAAGATAATTCTTCAATGAAAACAGTTGCATTCAGTTTGAAAGCATCGATACGTATGCCATATGAAATAACAAAATTATTCTCGCCAACACATCGAGTTCGTCGAAAAATTACTGATTGTCTTGCTATGATTGAACTTGCTGATAATATGTTACTTAACAAAGATTTTATTCTTTCAATAACATTAGAAAGTGTTAATTTACCACGAATGTTAAATGAAACCTATGCTTTATCCGATACAAATAATAATGATCAAATCGTTGATGAAAATTCTCAAGCTTCTATGTTAACGTTTTATCCAAAATTTGAAATGATAAATAATTCGAATGAATACGTTGAAGTTATTTTTATAATTGATGTATCTAATTCTATGGATGGTAAATATGTACAACAAGCAAAACAATTAACACATTTATTTTTAACCAATATGAAAACTGATGATAAAAATATTTTCTTTAATATTGTTACATTTGGATCAGGTAGATAACTGAGAAAAGAAAATTTTAATTTGATATTCTTATTTTGTTGTATTCACTTTAGACAATGATGAATGTTTTCCTATTTCATCTCTAAATACAAAAGAAAACATTGATAAAGCGAAACATTTTGTTTTGGTTCGTACTAATTTTGTTTTCTATCCCGTATTGTAATAAATATATATGCGTTGTGATACATCTCTTTTATAGCATTCATTAGAACATCGTGGTAATACTGATCTGTTCGGTGTGCTTCGTCAATATTCTCTTTTACCATGCTCGTCGAAATTGGGTCGACAATTTATTCTTCTTTCAGATGGACATGTCAATGATCTTCAACCTATTTTAATACTATTACAAAGTCAATCGTCTATGCGCCACGATCGTTTATTTACATGTTCGATTGGTGATACATCGAATAAACACAGTCTAAGACAATTAGCCAACGGCATGAATGGTGGTGGTTTATTAACTGTATTCGATTCAAATTATCGTTCACGATGGAAAACCAAAGTACTTCAAATACTTGAACACATTCATCAGCCATGTGTAACAAACATATCGATTGAATGGTATGGAACTGTTGATGATGAACAAGAAAAAATGACTTGTCAAGCACCGAAAATCATTCGATCCTTATTTAATGGAATGCGTTTAACTGTATATCGTTTTATACGAAATTGTCATAAAGCAACATTAACAGCAACAATAAATAATCAAGAATATGTTACAAATGTATTTAGCAATAAAATAACAGAAACAACAGGACGTATTTTACATTGTCTAACAGCTCGTGCTATTATTCAAGACTATGAAAATGGATTATTACATAATGATGAATGTGAAAACGAACTCATTAAAAAACAATATAAACAAGACTTAATCGAACTTAGTATGAAATATTCTGTTGTTAGTTCGTTTACAAGTTTTGTAGCTATCGAAGAACGTGATGGAGAACCACTCGAACGGAATATTAGCTTACTAGACGTCATGCTTGAAAATAATATTGATCTACTTCCATATATTGGTTGGGATGGTGATCGTTCACAAATCGATATAATTAAAGATCAATTGATCAATGGAAAACGTTTATTTGATAGTGTTTCGATAACGAACAAAATCGATTTACTTAATGAATATGAAAATCTCTGTCGAACGATATCATATCGTTGTGGTGGTGATGCAAAATTTGATTTAATGTTAACAATTATTCACACATATCGAACAACATTTAAAGAACAACTGAAGGCCCGAACATTGGAAGAAAATATGTTGGAAGGTAATGGATGATATGATTTTCACTTGAAAATGTTTGGTTAAAATCAAATAAATATATTTAGATTTGGTTAATGAAATTGAAAATTCGACCGGTGATGAAAGAAATATTTTAGAGAAACGAATCAATCAAATCGTTACCCGTATTGAGACTGAAAAACCGTCAGTTGACACTTTCAATGAATCTAGATATGTATGATTATTTGTATTGCTTTCGTTAGAGAAGTTGTAGAACTTGATCGAGGCACCTCTGACGAATTGGTACAAACAAATTCAAAGCAAGAAGAAACTGATTTAAGTGAAGAAGAAGAAGAAGAAGAAATCTACTTATTTACTTCTCATTCTAAAATGGCTAGTCATTACGTGAAGAAAGATGATGCTTTTGCTGGTGGCGATTGTATTCCTGATCGATTTGTAAGTTAAACTAATAGAACGACTAAAATATCGATTGAATCAACTCTAGATATCAGCTAACGAATTTCAACGACGTTGCTATGCTAGTTATAGACGAGTAAAACCCTATGAATCAGGTTGGATAGCAAGCTTGCCCGAATAAACTTTATTTGAAGGCACAATTGAAAAAATCTGCATATTTTTCAGATAGTGATGAATCGGAGGAAACATGGTCAACAAAATCAGAAGATAATGACGTCGACATTGAGTTTTCTTTATCTGATAATCGTCTCGACACAACGGCAGAGACCTCAAACTATGCGACGCACATGATGAATATCAATTGTCTTGAATCACAAGATCTTCAATGGTCAAGTACTGCAAAGCAGAAAGTCGGTTATTCTGAAGAAACCGATTCAGATGATTTATATGCTACAGATGCAATCAGTGAATCGTCTGAAATAATAACCACAGAATATGAAAAGGAAGATCGCATCCAACCACCTCTTCTTGTACTAAAACAAACAACAAGCATCGCATCATCCTTAAACGAACGAAGATCCTCTGCTCGTGAGGTTGATAATAGTGAAACTTTAGAAACAGCGGGTAAGACTCAACAGCAAGATATATCTGTTTTCAAATGCAAATATCTTGGTGATTTCTTGGAAGCGAAAATGCCCCTAAACATAAGAGACGTGAAGTAAAAAGTGCAAAACAGAATGTTAATCAGTGTCAACATCGATGCTCATCAACCACTTTCTATAGTTTCCAACTTCAGAAAACGCTTTACCAATCTTCTTTCTGTTCCATTGTTAAATTCAGCGTCTTGATTTTTAATTTTCAGAAAAATCTAACTGCTCAAAAGAGATAACATCAAAATACTTTAGATTTTCCAAACCAAACACTGCTAAAACTCGACGAACAGTCATCAAAACTCCCACAAATATTCGAAACTTCACTTGATTCAATTAGCACTTTGCCAATGGACAACGACAGTAAGAATTTTCGTGTAGTGAAAGCCGCTACAGAGGCAACTGAGCACAACAATTCAGTCGCTGCAATCCCTCCTGCAATCTCACTTTTCAAGAACCAAAATGACGAAATCACCAATAATATCAGCTTCCCTTCGTACATAGGATGTGTTACCGCAATACCAGCTACAAATGTCTTTTTTCAAACATCCACACCAGCAGCAAGCCAGGCGAAAGTTGCTAACACACCAGCAGTGCCAACAGAGGGTCACATTCTTTGGGGCGCAGAAACCACATCATTGACACAAAGCGGACCTCCTTTTGGCACTACAAACACATCAGTACCAACAAACCAACCTGTTTTTAGTGCTGCGCCAGCATTGCTGCTAGAAAGTCAGAATTTTCTTGGTCCAACATCCACAGCAAGCCAGAGTGGTTTCGGTTTTACACAAACAGGGATGCCAGGCAGTCAGAATCTTTTTGGTCCAACATCCACAGGAACACCAGCCAGCCATAGTACTTTTTCTTTTACACGTGGAGTGCCACCACAAAGTCAGAATCGTTCCGAAGCTGTAACCACATCAATGACACCAAGCCGACCTCCTTTTGGCACTACAACCACATCAGTACCAACAAACCAACCTGTTTTTGGTGCTGCGCCAGCACTGGTGCCAGAAAGTCAGAATCCTTTTGGTCAAACATCCACGGCAACAACAGCAAGCCAGAGTGGTTTCGGTTTTACACCTGCAGTGCCAAAAGAGGGTCACATTCTTTGGGGAGCGGCAACCACATCAGTGACAGCAAGCCGACCTCCTTTTGGCACTACAGCCACATCAGTACCAACAAACCAACCGGTTTTTGGTGCTGCGCCAGCACTGGTGCCAGAAAGTCAGAATCCTTTTGGTCAAACATCCACAGCAACAACAGCAAGCCAGAGTGGTTTCGGTTTTACACGAACAGTGTTACCAAGCAGTGAGAATGTTTTTGCTCCAACATGCACAGGAACAACAGGTAGTCAGATTCTTTTTGGTTGTACACCAGCAGTGCTACCAGTGGGCCAGCAGCATGTAGGCGCAGCATCAGTAGCAGCACCAAGCAGTGAAACAACTTTTAGTACTGCACTGTCAGCATCAAAAATACTTGATCATTCTTGTTGTTTGGGTGTATCTTCCCATGGGAGTACGGATACAGACAATAGGAACAGGGTTTCCAGTTATCATAGTACGTATGCTCCTGAGATGAATTCCCCATTGAAATTTGAAGCACCAACTTCTGCTACTTCAGCATATAAATGTTTTTTTGCAAAGGAAGCTATTTGCAGAGAAGGCGAGTACCTTGAAAATGGCTTGAACTCCGCATCGTTCGGTTCCATCGGCCGAGAGGAAGGACCGGTGACAACTTCTTTTAATCGTCATCAACCGTTGGCTGGCAATTTCATGAGTCCAGCTATTAATGACCAAAGTAGTAGCAACAACAACACGAATAATAATAATAATTTTTCTTTTGGATTTGGTGGATTATTACCATCTTCTGTGTCAAGAACGTCTGTGCCGCCAGCACTTCATACATTTTCGTTTGGAAGCAGTAATAGCAGTGCTAACTTGTCTACAACACCATTTGTTCTCATTCCACAACAACACATGAATACAGACGTTTCCTCTGATTTTGCTGGCGCTTCTCCTCCTCCTCCACCTCTTCCTCCTCGTGCTCCTGTTCATCTTGCTTCTCTCCGTCATCCTCCTCCCCCTCCGCCTCCTATAGGTCCTGCTCATTTTGCTTCTCTCCGTGCTTCTTCGCCTTCTCATCGTACTGATGCTTCTATTAGTCGTACTGCTCTTCTTCCCTTTTTTCGTCTTTCTTCAACGACAAAAAACAAAGAAGCGGCACTGTGCAGTAGCGTTTCTCAGTTGCCAAGAAGTTCCGGTCCATCCTGTAGCTTTGATAAGTACAGCCTTAGTCGCATACAGCCTGATGTAGCTAGCAATCAATTTAACCCGGTAGCGTCAAATACTAGCACGACTACAAGTGAAGTATGTGACTTTACCATGACAACAGATGTGTTTGCTGGGGTACGTATTGATGAAATAACGACTAGGTAAATGTATTAATGATCGATTTTTGTAGAAACAATACGATGAAGAACAGGGAGAATCTATGAAAGTTCCATACAACCAACTGTTTGCCGAGTTCACACCTGAGAAAGGAAAAAAGTCCAAGGAAACGCCGTATGATTTTTAACATAACGCTGGTGATGGGATCAACTGAGAATGTAGAATTTCATTGTATTTTAGGTCATTAAGAAACGTGAAGGCATTATCTGTACATGGTATAAGCGATAAACTACCACTGGAGGTTATAACACTCAGTCTGGGTATCGAAGATATGTATGGACATATGTGTATTCTTCTCAGTGGCAACGAAACGATTCCATGTCAAACACAATGCAATCCAATATTTACGAATGCGTATGCTTACCAGACAACAGCCGCAATTCGTGTTTTCCGTGGAGAACATAAACTTACAAAATATAATGTGAGCTCAGCTTTTCTTGAACAGAGACCTGATGAAGTCATTCATTTTATTTTTGTTTTAGACATTTATTGGTGAAAATACGCTTGCTGGTTTAGCGACGAACTTCGCTTCACAAACATTAGAAATATCGATTTCTATCGGTGTTGATTGCAATGGACTAATAAAAATTGAAGCTGAAGAGTCACGATCCGGTTCTAAAATTCAATTCACAATTGATGGCAAAAGTTGTAAGTATTGTTTTTATATGAAAATTCAATAGTGAAAGGTTCACGAGGAACAGGTTCAACATTTTAACACTCAAAATATTACAATAACCGACTTCTATTGAAAACAATCGTGTAACTGAGGTTACACGATTTCCATCTAATGGGTATAGGTGTTTTGTTTCAATCTTCAATTATTGATATTTACGATTGTATAACAGGTACAAAATTCATTTCAATCGAATAACTATTCATCTTATGATTTTTATCTGAAAAAAGGCTCATGGCAAACACAGAAAATATTGATCAGTACTAACATAAGCTTTATTGAAGATGAGCATTAAAATCAATCAATTCTATTGTCATTATTGCTCATTTATTTTCTTAAGATCTCTGGACATGAGAGAAAAAACTTCGTATGAATTTGGTATTCGATTATTTGAATTTTATCAAAATATCGTGTTCTTGAGTCACTTTACTGTTCTGAATCAAATCTTAGTTGGATAAAGATAGATATGTAGAGTCGAAGCGAATAATAAAGGTTAGATATGAATGAAGATAACTGATTCATCTTTCATATGTATCGAAATTTTCTCGATGAATATCATTTTTTCTCAGAAAAACGAACAACTACAATCGTTCTCCAGATTCTATCTAGAAAAATTATTTTTTTTAGGAAATTCATCTTCACTGTGACAAACAAGTTTGGAGCCATTAAAATATCAGTTATAGAAAAACACAATATACAAATTTTCATTGAATTAACCATTTTTTTACCATAAGCTTGGCTTACTTTAGCTGAATATGTTTGACACAGAAAAGTTTCAGAAGTAGCATCCATAGTCCTTAAAATCGAGTAAGATTTTCGAGCAGACTGGAAACTTCTTATATTCTTTAACATTATGTCTCCTTTTTCCAATCCAAAGTAAAACATATCTGTGAAATAATGCAAGAAATTGAATTCTGAACAAAATTCAATATATATATATTTATCAAAAAATCATGTAGTTATTTGTTTTGTTTTCTCGTGACTTAAAACTGAAAGATTCACTTCCATAATTTTAAAATCATCTTCATGCTTATGTCAAATAATCTCAACAACCTAAATTTCTAATAGGAATATGGATATCAAAATTTCAAGGAAAAAAAATCTCGATCCTAGATAAATCATATTATTTTTTTACTTGAATACTTCGACTGGAATTCATTACTAACTTAATTAGGAATGAAGATAATTGTTTTACATTCGTGTGACTATTCACGATTTCTCATTTAGATCCACTTAGTAAAAATGATATCGAACGACATATTGCATATGTGCATAGTGATCCTGATTTTCAGGCATCACATGTCCGAGATCGAAAGCCAAACGATTCATTATTTATGGTTAGTAACAATTTCCAAAGAATAAAAAATTATTAATTATTAATTTTTTTAATTTTCAGCTCAAAGGTGAAACATCAAGTGTAAAGATGAATTTTACTGGTGAATCGAAACATTTCGATGGTTTTTCAACATTTAATCGATTGAAACAAATTTCTTTCACAACAATGACAATACATAAAATAAAACAAATTCAACTCACAGATGGATCGTTTGATTTAAATCAAGATTTAGCTGATTTATTATCGATTAATATAAAAAATTTCGATGAACTTAAGATATATTTAAACAATCAAGGTTTTAACTCTTTTGGTATGATTAAACTAAATCTGTTTTTTTCTTTACCATAATACGAAAATAATCGATATTATTTTTGTTTAGCATTAAGTATGCAAAATGATATTCTTCGTTTGATTGCTACGGGTATCGTTCTTCTTGAATTATTGTTACAAGTACCGATATTAGACAGAATTGTATTCTTATATCCGTTTGATAGTGAACAAATTCGAGTAAGATATTTCGTTGTCTTTTGCTATTCATGTCTTTTGTTTTTATTTGAATTTTTCCTATTCAAAGTCGAATCTTCATTGTCATTTACCGAAGACTCTATTAGACAGCGTCGATAAGGCTATTCAATTTTATGAAGCAAAGCGTCAGCGTTATGGCATCTATTGTCAACAGCTAGAATTGAATCATGCATCATGGGATAAATTTATACAATATACAATTCTCCGTATTGACAACTAACATCATATGTTTAATCTAATTCTATTTAATCATGAAATACTTCAAATGAATAAAACTATTTTTTTTTTGAGAATTAACACAACAAAAAAATTTCATCCATATTTGGAACGAGTATTGCTTTTGTTTTTAATCTGGTATTAATAAAAGAAAAAGAATGACTACAGAGAATAAAATTATGCACTTATCGTTCGATACTAGATTCGTTCACACTAATTCAAGGCTAAACAATAGACTGATATATGAATCAATATAAATTATATTGTAATTGTTGTTAATAGTACTGAAGAACAGATGCTGCACTCGTTGCTTTATGCCGTTTACATTGAAAACAAATTTTGATGTCTATATTTCTTTTTCATTCGATGAATTATCATTCATCAGATTTGCCGCTGAATAACGGAAAGACTTCGACGATAAGAAACCGAAAATTATTTTCATTCTATATCGTGATGAACGATATTATATAGTTTACTTTTCGAGGCTCATCCAAGCATGTATCGTTATCGCCAAATGTTTGCATTCTCTCATTTGATTTCAACAAATAGAAAAAAATGCCTCTTCACCACACGATCGGTATTTCGTTTTCTTTCTCTTTCTTTATCTCTCTCTCTTATTCTCTCTCCTGAGAGAGATATCACCGTATATAAAATAAGACGTGCCCATATTCATTCATTCAACCATCATCATATTTTTCGTCGGTTCATACGTACGAACATAATTTTTTGTCGATTCAGTAAGTTCATAGTGAACTTGACTCTAATATACATACAGTTGCTTTAACGCTTAAGTTTTTCTTTCTAAAGAGTATTCATTCGAATAATATGGCAGTTCCGGGCAGTATTGAGAAACTCAAAGGTACATGGGAATACGTTGATGGTGAACATTTCGATGATTACATGAAAGAACTTGTATGTTGTTCTTTATTATTTTTTTTCTATATTTCGAATAAATCTGAAGTATTGCTGATTCTGTATATCTATATTCTATTTTTACGAAAAAGGGTGTCGGTTTTGCTCTTCGTCAATCAGCTAAGTTGATCAAACCAAAAATAATCATTCGAGAAAATGATGGTAAATGGCTTTTTAAAAGTGAATCAACACTAAAATCAGCCCATTATGAATTTACACCCGGCGTTGAATTCGATGAAACACGTCTCGATGGTGAAAATGTGAAAGTTAGTCGATGTCTTATCTAGAAAATCTAAATATAACATCATTGTGTTTTTTTTTATTGTATTAGTCCACTATCAAATTTGAAAATGATAAATGGGTTCATACGATGCGCGATAAGCATGGTAAAGAATCGACAGTCATTCGTTATGTTGATGCTCAAGGACAACAACAAATTGTATGTTTATCATTTTAAACAGTTTTGATCAATTTTGAAATCGACTTATGACCTTTTTTAATCTATTTCAAGGAAATGAAGGCTGGTAATGTTGCAGCTCGTCGTTGGTATAAACGTGCTGAATAGATACTATAAATTATGATTATCGGAAAAAATTGAAAAACTTGAACAAAATTCATCATCTGATGTTTCATTTCTGTCTTATTTCATTATCTTTCTTCATACCCATGCGTATGAAATAACAAATAAAAAACAAAGTAGCAACAGATGTCTTCTGTTTTTTTTTCTTGTCTTGGCCTTTGCTTTGATATGTGTATTCGTGACTCTGATATTTGATGGTTGGGCGTCGAAGTCATGTAGTGAAAAGAAAATACGATGTTTATCAGTGTTTTTCTCTAGACAGTTGCCAAGCATATTAATGCATATGTTGAATTCCATCGGCATTGATAGATTAGAACTATTATTCAACATAGAATCGAAAATCTTAGAAAAGAACGTGATGATATTGTAACGTATTTACTTGAAAAAGAACGATTAAAATATATTGCTGATCAACAAAATAATTCAGTGAAAAAATTCACTATAAAGAATGTCACACATTCTATTCATATGATTATTTATGATAGACTATATATATATATATATGTTGAACTTGTTTTGAATGAAACAAATCAATAGGGAAACTTCGCTAGGTAACTATTTGTTTTGACGAAATGGTGCAACAAAGGAAGTTATGTTTTATCACAGATGAACATGAAATTAGAGAAATATATGTTGAAATTAAAATCGATATATATTGTTGTCTTCAATGTCTTCTACTGACAAGTATCGGCATTAGAAAGAAAAACTCACTAGAATAAACTAAAACATTTAATTCACATAAAACAATCAAGTTATTGTATGTTACATCCTTATACTAGTATTTCATTATAAATCGGCTGAACATCGCTTTTGTTCTCAACTTTGTCACTATTCTGTGCTATCCCAGTGAAAAATATTCACTGATTTCAATCGGATTTTTCTGCACCATAATCAAAATTAAAATCGATTGATAATTTTGATTATCCTTGATCATGAGGTAACCATTATTTAATATTGTAACTTATCCCATGTGAAATTTTCTGATTAAAATCGGATTACTCTGCAGCAAAATCAAGATTACAAATCGATTAGTAATTTCGATTTTGCTGCAGAATAATCCGATTTTAATCAGAAAATTTCACATGGGATAAGTTACAATATTAAATAATGGTTACCTCATGATCAAGGATAATCAAAATTATCAATCGATTTTAATTTTGATTATGGTGCAGAAAAATCCGATTGAAATCAGTGAATATTTTTCACTGGGATATATGCCAGAGATTTTGTATGTGATTTCGTTCTTTTTAGCAAATTCGATTTTTCATCGGACAAGAATTCTCATTTTGCACTATAAATAATGATACCTAAAACTTTACAACATATAAAAAATTCGACACTCATTTTCAAATATATGGACTGTCGAAATCAAATACACTGGAAACACAACTTAATCGAACGTACTTTTAGTATGTGTTAGTCAACTAGTAATCTACTAAGTTTTTCTGAGCAGTGATAAATCAGATGTCGATGTAGTCATTCTGCCAATGGTTTCATATTAAAATCAGAATATGCCTGTAAATACTTATCTTTTCTGTAGTATATTTATCAACATGGCAAGCTGTAAATATGTCCATGAACGAGCAAAAGTACTTTCTATTCTATCTTCACAATATTAAAATCAGGTCATTTGAACGAAAAGTAATCATACATATTGGACAACCACATAACATACCATTACCTAATGATGATATAAGAACTATTGGCTATTGTGATTCACTCTATGTCTAGATTGATTGTTTGACTAATTCGAAGACGAGATTAACGAGATGTTAAGAATTATCATGTATGAGGAATCAAAACTTGATTGAACTCCTCTGAATTTGATAATTCAGTGATTTTGTTTTCTGAAAATTGGTAATGAAAATGATGTCTGCCATACTAAGTGATCGATTTCTCCTGTCTATCATTACATGAGATTTTATTATTGCATTTCAGTTACTTTCATAGTCATGGTATCGAAGATGAATTTCTAGATTGCTACTTGATATAACGAGTGAGACAGATTTAATCCGGTACTTTTTTTCTTTATCTTTGCGACATTTGAAAATCGCTTTATAATCTGCTTCTAAGTGCATTGGATAGAAAATCCATTTTTCTTTTTTGAATGGAATCTTTTTAGCAGAAGAAAAATAAAAACGATTAACACCGAATCAATGGCGTATTTAAGAAGATTAACCATTACCGAAAACAATTAGGAAAATATTTTCAAACAAGTCTACTGAAATTTCCAGTGTACCGAGAAATTTTACATGTTTCGATGTAATTTCTAATATTTTACAATAAATATATGGGAGGAACAATCTTTTGCAGTTAAGGGTTTGAAAATACTGAAAAGCGTTCTTTCCTAACAGGTTTATTACTTTGCGCTCTGTTAATTCTAAAGAACCAAGATAGTTTAACTGTTCAAGTCACTGCTTTCCTTAGAATAAAATTCTGCATATGTCAGTATAAGCAGGAGCGTATTATATGGCAAGTTTATTTTTGATAACAATTATTTTCCCGAAATTCATTCAAACATTGCTCCGCGTATTAGTTCGAAGGCCTTTTTTCGTAAATAAGAGCAACAAAAGCGTAGCAACATCTTTGATATAAAGATTGGAAAATTCTCAATCTAATGATGGTAAATACTTTATTTTGAGCATTGAATTTCATGAAAACTGGCTGAAACAAATCAATTGATAGCTGGGAAGAACAAGAATTTGCATATAGACTATTTCATAGCGTTTAATCTTCGAAATTTTGTGGCAACAAGAACGATTAATTTGAAAAGTGCACTTAAAAGTCTTGCAGAGAAATAAATTCTCCATAGAATAAACTCGCAATCAGATTGTAAAATGATTGCTAAGTGCTTCAGAGATGGAAAACAAAATTACTCGATTGTATTTGTCTTGCCCGTTATTTCAGTGACCGCTAATAAATTCCAGAGAACCCACAATAAGTTCAATGAAAATGCATAACTTTCACTACGGACGTGAGAGAATACAGAAATACAGAACGGTTAACATTGCAAAATCAAGAGTGTTTGAGAAAATTTTCTTTCGATACACAGTGCTAGTCTTAATCGAACGTTGTACATTCACAAGTATATTGTTATACTTGGGAAAGGATTCGGACAGCAAAGTTTCGATTTGTGACAGCTTATTTTTCATTCGTTGTTAGAAAATTCGTCTCATGAGAGAATATCCCTACAATTAGCTATGCATGAGCAAAAAAAACACAAGACAAGAGATGTCTTAATATATATATACACATGATTGATTATTAGAATAGACGAAAAGGAGAAAAACAACAACACAGGAAAAGCACAAGGAGAAATATAATTAAAATGTAGAAATCTCGGATTTAAATTTGAGTTTTGTGTGTACTTCGAAACATGTAGCTGATGGCACACTGATTTTGATCAAATTGTCTAAAATAATCAACCAGCAGTGCCAATATAAATCAGTTTTTATAGCTTCTGGAAAGTGCAACATTGAGGAAAACTTAAGCCCCGCCCCCTCAAAAATCGATCTTAGCACAGGAATGTTCAGATTGCACAAAACTTACACGATATGTTAGGCTTGATATGAGAAGGCTATGAGTAAAGTTTCAGTCCTCTATCAAGATATGTGGCTGAGATGCGCACCTGACGAGGGTCAAATATAGCGAATTTAATCATAATATATCTTTGATCTTTTTTTCTAGAAACAGCAGGTCAGCATGGACGGTAATACGAATACGGTCAAAAATGTCCTTGTTTTATAATGTCCCTTGCAAAAATGTTCCCGGAAGAAAGGTCCCCCGAAGAAATGTCCTCCGTTTTCTAGATTTTTTCCTAAAATAGGGGTTGTAGTTAACCATAGAATTAAGTACAGGAAATTATCCTACAAAAAACAAATTAAAAGAATAAAATTCCAAATTTTTTTGCACTTGAAACAAAAAAAAGAAAGTTTAGCACAACACAACGGGGAAATTGCAGGTTTGAAATCCCCAGCATCACAGCATCATATCAGCACCTTTTTGGCATCTTCAGTTTTTCTTATCAACTTAGTGTAGAATTTAGTCAGTACGTGCTGATATTGCCTTGGCAATACATAAGCATCAAATTCTGCCCTAAATTGCTGAGAAAAAACTAAAGATGCCAAAGAGGTGTTGATATGATGGTGAGATTCTCATAGTGAAAGAAGATAAAGATCCTGAGATGATGCCATGATGCTGGGATCCTGGAGGTTTCGAACCTACGTTTTCCACCTTGACATAACAACTGTTAGTTATGTGAAATGTTCTCTCGCTGCTATTGCATTCTTTATAGACTAGTCCAATCCTCTGCAAAACAAATCACGAATATATGCATCGATATATTTCTTTTCTCAAGGCATCAACTGTGTCAATAACATTCAATTGAACAATAAAAAATAAATAATCAACGAAAACATTACATCAAGGGACATTTTTCCTTAGAACATTTTTGCCGGGAACATTTTTGCTGAGGACATTTTTACAGAGAACATTTTTTTGAGGAACCATATTTCAGGGACATTTTTTCATGGGGACGAAAAACTCGGGACATATTTGAAAGGACATTTTTTCAGGGACATTTTAAACTGTTACCGGTAATTCAGAGTCTTTTTTTTAAACTCTTACTTTTTCAGCAGAAAACAGGAATCACACGTTCAATGACTTCAAAAATCTCTAAAAAAAAGGGGGGGGGGGTTCAATAGAGATCTCTTGTTATTTAGTCATAAAGAATGTTTTTTGAAAAAAGGGCTCTGGAGTACCATGCACTTTAACATGCTCTTTCAAACAAATAAAATTTAATACATCTTATGGACTTCGACTGAGAAATTTGGATTGTGCGTTCGAGCTATTGTGAATCGGAAAAAACTGAAAAACATTTTTTGAAACGGAATTTCTCAATATTTAAGAATTTTTGGCAAAAAAGCATCTTTTTAGGAAGCTTACAGAAATCCTCAAATTTTCCGACGAAAAAGAGATTTTACGTAAAAACCAATATTAATTCTGAAAGAGCTAAAGTTGCGCTATCTTGTGTTGCATTTATCTCGATTTAAAAATTTAATATTTTGTGATCTCAGGGAGAGGAAACCTTTTGGAAGAAAGGAATTTAGGGCAAACGTTGATACATCATCTCTTTTCTATCACAATGGTACTAATTCTAGACTGATGAAATTATGTGAAAGTAAAGCATTTGCTTTGAATTATACCTATAAAGAATAAAAGAAAATTTCTTCAAAGTTTCTCTAAGATTTTACAGGTCCAATTTTATTACTTTTCGGATGTACTTAGTCAATAAAATTAATTTCTTAACGTCTCAGGAATAGTTTTTATCGTAACAATGTTGAATAGCAAATGACTTGAATAATTTATTTCATCTAAAGCTCGAATGAGTCACTAGATTGTAGCGGGCCAAGTTTCAAGATTTCATTCTTAATTCTAACTAGCTAAATCAATTCTACCAAACGATCTTGACAAACAGATCGAAAGAACGTATTTGTATGAGATTAGTTAACCTGCTGCGATTGATCTAAATTCTTCTTCCATTTTATCAACGAAGAAATACCAAAAACGGACAGATATACGCTACACGGAGTTTGTTTATCTAGTTACAAAAAGATTTCGTGCACTGCAGAAAATTATCACAAGTAGAATTTTCTTAGCTGCAAAAAAGAGTTAATTTTCCATCTGTTTCATAGCTACAAATGTATCTCATAGATTTAGATAAACACAATTGCTAGACAGTTGGCTTGATTTAATGTTTTGAAGTTAGAAAAAAGTTCAAAAAAATAAATGACCAATCGAAACTTCTACATGATGGAATCATTTTTAACAGCTTAACAATGTCATCGAGTGGAAACACGTTCTGTAGAATCGCACGAAAAACTATCGTGAAATCATATCAAAAAATCCATTTATGGGCTATAGTAGATAAACAATCAATTGCTATTATTGGATTTGATAGTTCGATGGAAATTTTCTTTTGTAGAACATTCTTCATTTGCGTTTGTTTAGATATAATTATAAAGAATCTCATATTACCTTGTTGTCTAAACTGATGAAATTGATACGACATGCAAATCATGTATTCTTTTGTCCGTAGTGGGTGGCTGCTAAATAGCATCATCAAATCTTCATTTTTTTTCTGTCTGTGGTTGTTCTTAGTTGTACTAGTATGGAAGCTATTGATGAGGAACCACAAAAACAAATCGAAGTTACTGAATTTCTAGAAGAAGATGAAAACACAAATAACATTAGAACTGTATGGCAACCACAAATAGCAACAGAGACATCTTTAATTCAATCTCGTCTACTCGAATCAACTGAAGAGATTGTTAATAAAGGTACAAAGAAAAAGAAGACACTCAACACCGTTCGTCAAAAAGAATTCGTATATATTCTTAGATTCCTAAAAATACTTCGTAGTTCTTATTGTCTAATATATGCATAGGAACGTTTAACAAAAGAAACAAGAACTATATTTGCTTCTACCCAAGAATTGAATGTTGTATGTGAACGCATTAATTTATTACTTGTCGACAAGAAAACAAAATTACTAGCTGCTTGTCGTTCGCTAGATATACTTCATTCCGGTTTTTTGTCATATGAACAATGTCGTCTAAGTAATAAAAAAATTATTTTTTTATTATTATTATGCTCATATTCAAGTGAAAGTTAACTTTTATTTTTAGTCTTCAAGGATCAATTGCCTCAAATGTCTACGAAAGATTTTTTCGTTCTCACGAAATTATTCGAAATCGATGGTTTAATTAATTATTGCACTATGTTGGATAATACAATCGAAAATGGTATTTTACGATACGTAACATCTTTACCGATGCCACATTCAAAGGACATTATTCTAGAAAAACAAATTCCAAAAGAATCTAGAGTATCACTGAACGAACCTCCACAAATTGCCAATCCTAAGTGAGATCTGTAGTGTATTAAACAAATAGTATCTAGTCTTATTTGTGTTTAGATATGTTACTATTCATCTTCGTCTTACTACATTCGATTTCTACGATGCATATCCAGGCCATCTGAATTTAACTGTTCCCGATCGTACGAGTATCTATACTCTATCAAAAATGATTATCGATGAAACAGATTCAACTGCACGATCTATTGATATATTTCGTGAAAATATTAGGTCTCGTAGTACTATTCTAAATCCGATGCGTTCACTTGAAAGTTATTCATATACTGGTGCCTATGTAAATGGTACACATAAACAATCATTTCCTACCTATACACTCTACTATGATTTTTTACCATTAAGTGTGCATATGGATTGTCCCATAATTAAATGTGATTTTTACATGAAATGAATATTCATCGATGCAGTTTTTATGTATGTGTATATGTGCATCCTTTGTAACATCTGTTTTATGTCTCATTTACTTTTTAAAAATTTTATAAAAATACAAAACATGTATAAACATATGACACAAGTATACATGCACATACATTCGCATAACACTTTTAAGCGATGTCTGGGTCAGCAAATCATAGACTACACTATGTGTGCACTTTATGCTGGCGGGTATTTATGTATATTGCTATATATGTATAAGTGTTTCTGTTGCCAAGGATAAGCAAATAAAAATGTTGTTCTAACGAACTCTAGTAGATTAACCGGAAGAATTACTATAGTATCAACCAACAACACATACATTACGGATAATATAAAGGAACATCTAATGAGGGAACGCTTTTAACTAGATCCGCATTTTCTTATCGATAGTTATCTTAGTTAATTGAAGGCTATCGTATAAACAAAGTAATTAGTAGCGGATTTGCGCACTGTGAAGATCTCCTTACGAACGAAACTATCGAAGTCGATAACTTCCATTGAAAGAAAAAACTTTCAGGATCTTATCAAGATCACAAGAGTGTTTGTTATAAACTTCAATAAGTTCAAATTTCAGTTAAATGACTATAAATTAAAGATAAAAATCTTCTTGGCAAATCTTCGACAGATTTTAATCAAAGCCCGCTTCTCCTATTTGTACGATGCAAAACTGTCCCTAGTTTCAAAAGTGACCTGTTCATATGAAGCAGACTACTTTCTAAAGAGGCAGAAGTGTTAAATTATAAAGTCTCACTACTTGCTAGATATGAACTATAACGAAGATTATCATCCTGATGGATTCCATCGTAGAATGCTCACATATAGGTTTGCAAGATCATTGAAAACCTCATCAATATTGTCTTATAATCAATTTACAGTACATAGATTTTATCGACTAGTCTGGAAAACGATGTGTGTTGTTGATTGAATTGATTTTTATTTACTGCAGAAGGTAAATACAAATCAATCTGTAGTGTCAATGTAAATAAACATGTCACTGTCAAAGTCGCCAAGATGATATTATTTTTGTTCTAGCTTATTCTTGGAAAAATCAATATCATGACGATAGTTCGAGATATTCTATAATCTAAATTGATGACAAAATAAACTCATATAATATTTTTTAACTTTTCTTTTATCGTACAATAAATCGATCAGTGGAGAAAAGATGTTTTCATGAATCGTCTGATCCTATAGCATGTGAATATTCATGTAATTTAGCTACGGAGACAAGCTTTTTCAACAATACAACACTTTCGATCATTAGAAGTGTCATTGAGACAGGAAGAGCTAATGATCATTCGATTCCAATGTAACTATAGACATACATAATTGCAAGAAAAAAGCTTATCGATGAATTTCAAAACATAATAATAGTGAACAATTCTTGCAAAGTAATTTAATATAATTTATGAATGGGAAATCTAATTTTAACGAAACATGCTCCAGTACACAAAGAATACAGATCTTGTGTTTGATTGAACATTACTAAGGCATTTCCAAAGAAGATTTTGACATTTTTCAATGTCTTGTGTTAATCGTTCACAAGTTATACGTGTCAGTAAATACATGAATAAGAGTCTTGCAATGTTGTACTTCAAAATTGAATGAAATTAAGTTGTTTCGTGCATGCCTTTGACAAAGACACATTTTGTCGATCTTGTATTTATTTGTACTTCATTGAAATATTTTTACATCAATTTTATATTTTTTTTAATACTGCCGAAAAGTTCCAAAAATGATGGATACCATTCGATCTGAATTTCTAGTAACGATAGGTTTATGTCAAGTTTTTGCGTTTTCAATGAACAATATTAGAATATGTTTATCTTATTTAAACCGCTAGTTCAAGGATTATCTGTTGTGTCTGAATCATATTAAAGCGTGAAGAAACATCAATTCAAATAGAGTGTTTTTCTTTAACAGCTTCGTTGTTCATAAAACAGTTGTTTCACTATTCATTTTTTGATTTCATTAGACGAAAATCAAGTTTCCATATTTTCTGTTGATAAAAGTTCATTGAAAACTAGTCCATCATTAATTGATACTCTCTTAGTATTAATCTCGAGAACAACATCTATCAGAGTTTAAACTAGATTAGAAACATAAAGAACAAATTCAATAGCCGTTTTAAATGTCAAGAAATGATGCTGTTCTCTAGAGATTTTTTCGTTTGATATTTCACTATTTTTTTGTTTTTGCAGTAATAATTATTTGAACAAAATGTTCATTCATATAAAACAATAGACCCATCAAAATAATATCATGAAGTATACTACTTGATAATCGAATCTGTTCTTCGTAAATAAATTTGGTTTACAACGAAGACTATTGTTTATGTTGTTTTAGGTATGCTTTATCATGGTGAGATTCTGAAACATTGATTCGTAAGTGTAAACTGCCTGAACTTCGTTAAAAATGCCTAGTAAACGAATCGATAATTGCTCGTTAATGAATCCATACAAATATATAATGAAAGATCTTATCGTTTTGCTTTTTATCTTCTGACTGCTTTGTACATGTATATTTGTTTGTCATAATAATCATATGGATCGCTGATGTTCCGTACTGATGATGACAATGATTAGTCAAACGATGAACGGCACATGAATGAAATTGATTTGCTTGACATCCATCTCGGCTCTTCTTTCATTTGTCTTCTTTCTCATCAAAGCTCTTATCGATGTGCTCATCCTTTCTGCCACTCTTACATACTGCTATCCTGAAGTTTATTCGATTGTATAGTGCACTCATTTTCCGCCCGTCTGTCATCTGCCGACATGCTCAAGACGACATTCGTTATAGTCAATAATAGTGCAGCTAAAGACGAATAAGAAAAAGGTGATGGTGATCAACATCAAAAGCAAAGACTGAAGGAGAGAGAGAGAGGGAGGGAGGAAGGGAGAGATGGAGAAACAAGCAAATAGATAGATATGGAGAGAAAAAATAAAAAGAAGTGTTGTCATTGGATTTTCTCTCTACGTAGAAGAAGTTTTTCTCTATATGGGACGCTCGGGTGCCATTAAAACGATTTCGAGTGTGTTGAATCTTCACAGAATGGTTGCCGTTTCAATACTGCTTACTAATGGAAGCCAATTAATATAAGCGATAACAAAACAAAACACTGCATATTGAAGTGAAAATAATAGAAACAACAAACCCTTAACAAATATGTCTCGTTCTAATCGATCGAGCAGTACAAGACCCTTTTGTAAGTACACATGTTAGTATATACATAGGTTTTTTTTTTTGCTTTAATAATTTTCATTCGAAAAGATGATTAAAAGTTATTTTGACGACCTACATTATTTTTTGGTGTTCATACGCATAATATTTTTGTCAAAATTTTGTTCTGACATCCATCTATTTTCCTTATAGAGTACTGTATATAAATAATCAAAACTTGATCTATGACAACTCAATTAGTTTATTTATGTCTTTTTGCTTTCCTACTATTCATTTCTTTTTTTTTCTCTCTTTCTCTGTGATATTTGTTCTATGAAGTATGTCGTCTTTCTGCATAAGAAAACTTTCATCAGAATGATTTCTCGATGAAACATATCAAAAGAATAATTCTATTGATTTCATTTTACTTCATACAAACAAAACACGCGGCATGTCTATTATGCACATTCAATTATCACTTGAATAACAATAGTTGTCATAGCCATAGATTGATAAATTGTTCGTACATAGTAAAATTAATTTCAGTAATGTTGAAACGCGCGGATGCAAGCCCAATAATTGTTCATGATTAATAGCTGAGCTTCTAAGTCACTGGAGAGCTCCTTGTTTTATTGTCGTTGAAGCAATCATATTGACAGAAATGTCATCAACATTTATGTGCACCCTTTAGCCATCTACTTCGCGATATCTCAATATGACGTTTAATTAGATAAAAGTGTCCTTTTTTTAAAATATAAAACACGCACATTAGCATAATTATTTATACAATGCTGTCTCATTGCTATTGTGACACATCTTCATACCATGCTCAGTTATAACGGAAATTCGTGTCATATTATGTCACGATGGTTTTTTGTTTTTTCAGTACTTCACATTGATGATTGTTTATTATTGATTTGATTTGCAGTAAGAGTTGTTGTAAGAGTCTTTCAACTATAGAAAATAGAAATATGTTGATGATTGTGTTTTTAAAGTTTTCTTTTTCCGGCAAACAACAACAGGGGAATAAAAAAAAGAAAACAAGATTAACTTTACTTTATTATTGATGCTATCGACCAGTTTTTTATTTGTCTATAATCGAATTAGATCGAGTCAAAGTAGTCAATGGATTATGCTCGACAACATCTGATGGAATCGAAAACATACATTTCCTTAACGTCCTTAATTGGCCACAATCGGAACATATAACTATAAGTAAACCTACAGTGAAAGAAGGACAACAAACAGCAAAAGATGAAAATGAGTTAAAATCAAAAAATGCCTATAATGCTGTACAATATTCAATTGAATTACAAAGAAAAATGTTAAAGTAAATAAATAAAAAATATTGTCTTACAGTTTTTCTTTCTTCGTATATGTCATAATAATTTAGTCTAAAATCAATGTTTATTGATCCATCTGGACGCTTAGTTAACTATTACCAATTGCATAGAAATGCTATCTATAATGATTTATGTGAAATGGCGAAACATTTGGCAACAATCAGCCTTGACAATGTCACAGAAAATGAACGCAAAACATTTTTTATCAGTAATACTTACAATTAATTATATTTTCTAAAGAAAACAAAAAAAATCACACTTCTAATTTTTTTTGTTCTTTATACTTGTCTTTCTAAGATCTGTACAATTTATTAACAATTCATGGTATAGCATCGTTAAATGATATGCCAAAATCTGTTCTCGATTTAAATCAATTTTCGAAAACAACAGCATATAAAATTGGTCTACATATGTATTCATTAGATGATATTTTACATGGCATACTTCGAGGTTTGCCTTGAACATGGCAGGATTTTTTTCCTAGAAAATATCTCTTGTTTCCTTTTTTTATCAAGGTAATAAGCCACATTCTAATTGTACACAACGTCATTTTACATTTAATGATCCTCGTGCAAAATATTCCATGCGCCGTTGTGATCCACGCATTCATTTTACACTTAACTGTGGTGCGCGTTCATCTCCACAAATAGCTATTTATTCATCAACTACTATTGAAAAAACTTTAAACATGGCAACTACATCATTCTGTAATTCAGATATTGATATTATACCAGCCACTAGTGAGGTTCATTTACCAAAAGTATTTCTTTGGTATCGAAATGATTTTGGTAGATCAGATTTTGAAGTTTTAAGGTCAGTCGAATCATTTTGTTTCTTTGATAGAATCGGTTGTCTTCATATGTTTCTTCTTTTGTTTTTGCAAATCTATCATTCTTTTTTCCAGATGGATAACAAAGTATATTGATGAACCGAAGCAATCATTACTGAAAACAATACTTGATCGACACGGTGCCAAAGACAGTTTACGTATATCTTATAAAATATATAATTGGATATTAAATCATCATGATAATTTAATACCTCAAATAGCTCACATCGATAATGATCAATAGAATAGGTTTTTCATAATTTTAATTGTTCTGTCAAAGCTGATAAAGGAAAAAAACAAACGGAGTGACAAACATTGTATGTGTGTGTGTCGCGTATTCTGTTTTGTAAATAAAAGAAAAATTGAATCACAAGGTGAAGAACAATGAGATTATTTATTTTAAAAATAAAATCAAAAGGAAAAAATGACAAGGAAAATACAACAGTAAACAACAGCAAAAAAGAAAAGAAAAGACGAAAAAAGACTTTTTTTTGATATGTATGAATTCATTCTTTGATAGCAGGTGATTTGATATGTATGTTATGGCAAAAATGATTAATAATATTATGATATGTATGGTTTGTAATCACTAGTCATCTGACTACTCACAAAATAAATAAGAAAAAAATTTATGTTTGAAAAGTATTTCCATAGAAGTTTGTCTTTGGTTTACTCATCGACTATTAATTATTAAATAAATGATATGTAAGGAGAGCAAGCATAGAAAAAAAAATAAACTGAACGATCAATAAAACAACATTCACCGGTGGGGATAACACTATATGAATACATACGATGATTATTTTAATTAATTTTTTCCATGTGAATTTATAATATCTTGACTGTGTGAAAAAGAATTATTAATCATCATGGTTGGTTCAGTTAAATATTCTTGTCCAGCTATTGGTTTAATAACTTTATATTGCAATTCCTCTGTTGTTACACTTTCTTTTAATGGTAGGACTTCAGTTGGTATATCAATAAGACAATGAAAAATATCATATTTAGGTTGTAAAATACGGTTTTCAAAGAGATATTTAGCTAGATAAGAAACAATTAATGTTGTTGAGAGACTTATAAGCATGCAAAAAGTTTTGGGTGGAATATATGGACCAAAATCGATGAGTTTCGGAATACCTAATGAAGATTCACCGATAAGAATGCGAAACAAAAAGCCTGTTATGTATGCTGATAATGAACCATAAGTATTTGAATGTGTGACATAAACAACACAAAGCAATTGTGGAAAAAGTATGACATAAACAAGATCCGAACATAAATACCAAAGAATATAAATTGATGATACAAGAATACCTATGCCAGCAGCTCCTATTCCAACTAATAGTATTCCAATACGCATGACAAGTAAAACTTCTCGTTCAGATGCCTATGGAAATGAAAATTTCAACACAAAAATTTCTTTAAGAGTAATAAACATGAATTAATTATATACTTGATCACGAAAGACAAGTTTCCAAACATTTCGAGCAAACATCGAACTAGCACTGAGTACACTTGAGTCAGCACTTGACATGACCGCAGCAGAAACAGCACCTAATCCAACAAATGCAATGAATTTCGGACATAGATGTAATAGAACTAATGGTAAAATTAATTTTGTTGCTTCAGGAGCCGTTATATCTTTTTTGATATCGTAATCGGTCATATTCCAATCTGAAAAATTGACATCAGTACACATATATTTCAAATTAAAGAACATTAAAAACATCAAGACCAACCAGTCGATTTAGCAATAGCTCCAATCAGTACAGGTGGTATAGCCAAAACAATACAACCAATAGCAGCACAAAATGATAGATACATGGCTTTCTTAGCTGATTTAGCTGAGAGAACGCGTTGAAAATAAACCTTAAATAGAATAAGACAACAACAAGAAAGTGTATCATCAGTTGTTCGATTTTCATATGTTAAAACGAGACATTATTCTCAATACTAAAATTAGATTATCAGACTGTTTCTGATTGGCAAAAAACACTTCCGAATGATTAAGATTGAAAAATATTTTCTTTTCTATGGTAATAAAGAATACTCTGCCATCATACATACCTGCCATGGTATTCCACCAAAAATCAATAGCAACATACTATCGAGCCATTCAACAATTTGAGATTTATCAATATGTCCTCGCCATTCCGGCCATGTAGTAATAATACTACCGACACCTTGATGTCTCATAGCGAATGGAATAGTCACCCAAAGTCCAACAAAGATAAATCCAAGTTGAACAACATCCGTATAAGCAACAGAATACAAGCCACCAAAAAGTGTGTAAATAATAACTACAGTGGCTACGTATATTAAAATAACAAGATGAAGTTTTTTTCCCGATAATCAATTGAACACTGTTACCTGATATAATGATTGATGCTACTGTTGAAACATCCGTAAAAATGACACTAATTGTTGCTCCCAATGCTGATAGAATAGCTGCTGACCAGAATACTTCTCCTAATAACGCAGGTATGAATAATAATCCGCCCATTCTTTGACCATATTTACGTTGAAACGGATCAAGCATAGTCACATATCCGGCATCACGCATCGGTCGTGCAAATAATAATCCTCCAACTACTAAACTAATAGCGTAACCTAATGGTGCTTGACATGCAAGAAGACCCGTTGAAAAAACTTGTTCAGCAGTACCATTAATATATGCACCGCCAACCCATGTTGCTGTCATGGTAAATATCCCAACCAGTAAACCTATGTTTCGTCCTGCTAACATTATTTCTTCTGTATCGGGTGATTTTTCTGATGATTTTTGTTTACGTCCAGCCCATATTCCCACCATTAGTATAAGAACATAAAAAACAACAACGGCCGCAAGGCCACCAAGATGTACCACCATGTTCTAAAATGACTGTATCGTATGCATGTCACATATCGAAATTAATCACGAACAAAACTACAATAGCAATTTACATTTATACAAGACGCATGCACACACTCACTCACATACAGATATATATATATATTCCTTTGGGCTCTTTTTATGCATCCGAAAGAATCATTTCTTTAAACCGGATGCATTCTTTTTTTGGAAAAGGAAGGTAATCGAAGAAGGGTGAACAAATAGAAAAAGGAATGTTGAAGTGTCATACAAAGATAGTATTATTCATGAATTATTTGTAAAAGAAAAAGTAACGTAGTCATTTGACGTTCTTTCAATTTTTTTACCACTATCGATGAATAAAATAGTTTTCTTCTCGATTAATTTTCTGTCAACATTTATTTAGTATTCACTTACGAGATAGTTGATCGTATGTTTGTATTCTACGGATGATGTTCGTTCCCGTTTCTTTATCTCAACGCCAGTTCTATCACAATGAGCAACATGTTATTTTCTATGTCGTTCAGTTTTTTTCTTTTCATCTCCAGTTTTTTTCCTCTTCTTTTTCCTCGTTTTGCTTCTAATGATGAACTATCATCCTCTTCTATCTAAAAATGCATGCACTAACAGTTTAACGACGAAGGTTTTCCTTGCAACAGTAGCCAGACAATTCATTTATTAGATTACAGATTTTTTTTCCAAGACAACAGCCAAGACACTAGGCCGAAAAAAACACAATTTGTTGATCGATAGTTCTGTGTGGTTGTAACTATTGTCAATGAGACAGCGTGGGTGGCTTTTTCTCTCTCTTTTTGCGTAGCGTGGCGGCCGAGATTGAGCACGGTTGAATTGACGATAATCATCGTTCCGATGATGATAGACAAAATATGACATGATTCTGCAAAAAGGAAAAAAAGAGCAAAAACAGGCGATTCTTTTTTTTTTCTTGTTTTTTTCTCCAAATAATAAAGAATTAATACACATCATCATCAACTGTAATGAAATTACGATGAGAAGAAAATAAAATACACGAATAATTACATCAAATTTGTTCGTTTCAATCATTGGATATATATCAAACGACGTTCGAAAATATACATTTTTCAAGGTAATATTACTCATGTTTAAAAGGAAATTATATACTATATGTTTGCATGAATTGACATTAAAATGTAATATTACCTTTCTATAGCAAAAGTATTCATTGTAGAAAAATAAAATTTTGAATAGAAACTACTTTTTCAGTACTTGTTTTGAGTGATTTATTACTTAGTGAAAGGTGATTGATTTCGATTGGAGTATTTTCAATGATGGAATTTTTATTGTGGCGAAAGAGAGAAGTTTATTCAAATTTATGTGAAGAAATAAACAGAAATCATTCAAATAGTATCCGATACATGAAATACACCATCGAACATCGAACTTTGCCCGATGTTTTCAATACCATACCATTGAACTAGTCGTTCAATACATCTTAATATCCAATGAATATTTTCATTAATTTTATTCGATCCAAACAAATAAATCCACCATCGATATATTTTCATCACATAATGAGCTAACTTATGATTATTGACTGATGCATAATTTGAAACTAAAACATTGTCAATAATGATTGTACCTGACGGTGTCAGTGGTGCATAATAACCTTCCTCTGTTGTTAAATAGATATTTTGAATTTTAGCTGATATAAGTCTATTTTTAGAAAAATACTTGATACAATCACCAGAATGAAGTTGACCAGCAAATATAGCGGATGTCCAGTCAGTATCATTTGCTAAGAATATTAAATGATTTACTGATATGTATAAAGATGTTGTCATAGTTTGATTATCGTCAATTTCTATGTTGATTAATAAAAAACTAAATAATCCATTTCGTTTAAAATGAATAAAACCTTCAATCGGTTCATGGATTAATTTATATTCATCGTTCATAACAAGTACACGTTCGCCAACACTTATGGTTGATAAAGATTTCTCTTGACCATTTTCAGTAATAACAAAACTGCGACCAGGAAAACATGCTGGTGTTCGTTGCTGTGTCACACAAGTATATTGAAGACAAACATTTCCATTCGATGATATTGAAGTACAATTGCACGTTGAATCGTACGGATATTTTTGACTGTTAATGCATCTTGATAATAACAGTACACGATATATCATGATTGCAAATAAGACTGACATGTTTTCGTTATATGACAGTATGAAACCAACTATTATGATGATCGCTAGTACCAGTATTAAAGAAAGAAAAAGTTCTTTGCAATTATATAAGAATATTTTTGTTTCTTTTCTGTAGTATAATTTGACGTTCTCCTATCAGTAGAGTACGCTGGGGTAAATCAATTACATTTTTCAAAACTTTGTCTTTTTTTCTTTAATCACTTTTTTATTTTTAATCGGATAAAAACCATTCTGCTAACAATAATGTAGAGAAAATAGTTCTCTATCCAGCTGTATCCTTAGCTTTTTCAAAATGTTTCTCAGGCACAGATCAACACCTAGTTTTCAGAACCCACCCACGGTAATAATTGATTTACTCCAGATGAGGGTAAATCAATGAAATCTTTTTTCGGATGCTCTTATAAATTTATTCTGCGTGTGGTTCCCTTCTATTCCAAATAGTTTGGATTAGTTTAGAATTGTAGAAAAATGTTTTGGCTTTCTAATGATATGAAAAATTTTCATGTCTGATTCACGGAACCTTAAAAGATAAGGTTTTTATGTAATGCAGGTAAAAATATATAGAATAATTGATTTACTCCAATGACATCACCAGAACCATTGATTTATCCCGTGTGGGGTAAATCAATCATTGCCGTGGGTGAGTTCTGAAAAACCAGTGCTTCTCCGTGCCTGAGAAACATTCTGAAAAGCTAAACATACAGCTGAATAGAGAACTCTTTTCTGAACATAGTTGTTAGCGAAACATTTTTTATCCGACGAAACATACAAAAGTGATTAGAGAAAAAAGACGAAGCTTTGAAAAATGACATTGATTTACCCCAGCGTACTCTATGCGATTGAATTCTCACATTTGAGATAGACCCAATGTTCTTTTGACTTCAACTTCGATGCTTATTGGCAAAAAATTCAAATTTATTTTTCCCGTAAATTAGCCGCATGTAACATGTACGGCAATAGTATGTGATTGTCAGTCATAGTTAATATGCAAGAGTTAGTTCTTAAGCATCATCAGAGTGGTTAAGGTAATCAAGAACTGATTGGTTTACTCGAAAAATCTATTAAGCAAAAACTAAATCATTGATTTGATAGTATTGCGAATAAATGGATAGATATTCGGAGTGCATAGAAAAACTTAAGACGGTGAAAAACTTCACTAGTTCTTGTTTCTTAGACAAGATTTTGCTTTATTGAAAGCACTTAGTCAAGCTAAGAAGGGAACAACGAAAAGATCAAGTAATGATTTAGTTTCAATGATACCAGTACAGTCAAGTGAAACAATGATCAAGAAATCGCGTAAAGATGATAATACATCCGACGACGAAGATGGTTATATTGATTTAAATTTATTTCCCTAGTTTTTTGGTAGTTTTTGTTTACTAGAAGTCTTTTGTCAAAAATAATTTGTACTTGCAAAGACAAAAGCATCTAAACTCATGTTCTGAAATCAGCACGTATAAACTCTATGACCGTCATCCACATTGATTCAACTAATACAATAAGTAACCGATATGGTAATCTTGTTCGTTGATTCCCAATTTAAATGGTGATCAATCAAGTCATGAATGTACTAATTCATTTTGAAAATATATTCTATATAGAATAGATCAAATTCGGTTCGGATTTTTTCCGTCCATATTCGATGGAAATTGTAGCCAGTGAAGTTAAAGTCGGAAAAAATACTATTTACCATATGTCATGACTTCTAGAGAGAAACTTATCGATGTTATTGTCAACAGATTCATAAATAATTTATTAAACGAAATTCGCTAATGTTGAATTTATTATCGAAAATAATCTGTTCACTTCATACATATGGATATTCAAGGAAGTAAACATTTTTTACTAAATATGAGAAAGTGATTAACGATATGAGCGATGATTACAATGGTTCATGAAAGGCTTTCCAAAGGTTTGGCTTTATTTATATACTGAGAAGTCATTTTTTTACTATCTTCTAGAATTTTCATTCACGCTTTTCTTCAAGTGAAATTTTAATTAAAATTATAATATATATATATATATATAATTGTCCGAACTTAAATCTATTTCTAAATTTCTATCTTTATCTAAATCAGTTTTCGTCAATGATGTTAGCCATCAAATAATAATATATTTATTGGTAAAGAATATATTTTGAATCATGTATCAAACGTTAGAAACATTCAGTTTAGTCAATGTCTTGTCCAAGAGTTCGTATTGAAAATAATTTCGTCGAGCAAATCAACTCCACTATAACACGTACACATAAGTCTAGATGTACAGATATCTGTTTCAATATCTAAATGAAATATGTATGTTATTTGAGTAGCCGATAAATTGTATGATTTATTGAAAATTTTAAAAGAAGAAATGAAAATAAATCCAGATAAACGAGTGAAAAACAAGAGACAACATTGTGAATACTGAAACAATTACATGAACGATTCTTGGGTACTGGTTATGTTGAGTAGTGTAATTGGAAGTTGAACCAGATGAAGTTGATTATCAATTGTAACATCGATAAAACCTGATAAAGATAGAGGAATAGTACCGGTCAATAATGGAGTCAAAAGTGAAATCATTGTTGGTAATTTAGCAGTGATCTTGACTTGGATATTCGGTGACATAATTTCTTGATAGGGAGCAATGGCAATATTTGAACTATCAGTGACAGTACCAACCTGAACATCTTCATTGACTACAGCACCATAATCAGCTCTGATGTTCATACCCGTTATAGTTAAAGGTGCACTAAATGGATTTTTCAGTCGAATACGTGAATCAAGTGTCTTAACGAAACCGAGTGAAATACCAGCTATTTGAAACGCGTTTAACTTTTTAAGAAGTACTTCACGAACAAGTGCTCTTTCACCATAGAGACCAGGAACACGTGCATGCATACTCAAACCAGATATAGCCATTGAAAGTAGAGGAATAGACGTACCTATAGAATTATTAGGCAATATACCATGTAATTCTACTTCATTATCTAAACCGGACACCATTCGTGAAATAAATTGTTTGGCTACAGCCGAATTTTGTTGAGTTATCGCAAAAATACCTGTTGCATTAAGTATAGTACTATGATCTTGTGTTTCAAGATGAAATGGTTCAATAACAACTAAGCCGAGTGAAATGTTACTCGTCAAGTCACACAAATCAAGTGAAAGACGACCTCCATTAAGAATGTAAACAGCCGAAGGATTATTGATGATCGTTTTAACACGAAGAGAAAGATCGTGAGCTGATAAAGCACTAGTTAAATCAACTTCATCTATACTTAAAAGTCCATTATCAAATCGTTCATAACCAACCAGATCAAGCGTATCTAGCACAGGAATATTTGTTAATGAAATATTTCCAATTATGATTTCAGCAAGTGCTGCTGCTAAACCATCGATCCCAATTGAAACATTACTTGTTAGAACAAGGCTAGCAGCGAATTCTTGAAATGATCTTTCATCAAGAACAATCAATTCTTGCTTATTAAAATTCATCAAAAGTTCATCCGTTGTTTGATTATGTTCAACAGGTATATCATTAAGAATCATTTGACCCATATTTGTACCATTGTTAAAACGCATAAAAAAATCAATAGAAGTTTTCAATGCTTTAAATGTCATATGAACATTCGGTGGTAATTGAAATAAAACTGATAATTGACCAGTTATGTAAACTTTATTTACATTCGTTGGATCGAATTCAATACCGAAACTAAGAACTTGCACTCGTTGAATTAATTTTGCTTTTATACCATCGAGATTTGCCGTCATTGATAGACCACTGATGGTTAAATCGAGAGCACTAGCATTCTCTGCATTCAGAGACAATGCATGAAAAAGTTTTACGGATTGTGTTTGACCATTGAGATATGCAGAAAAAAATTTTCCAACAGCTGGCAAATCTTTTTCGTTTAATGTTGCAAGTAGACTGAAATAAACATGAAGTACATTCAATACACTTACATCGAGCTAGAAGTACGATATTTTTTATCGAAGACAAGCATCGCAATATTTTTATTGAAATGCAAGAATAGTAAGTAATTCAATACATATACTATCAATAAGCAAATTAATCGTGTAATTTTCATCACATGCAAAAGTAAAATAAATAAAAAGAAAATAACTCATGATATTGTTAAATCTTTAAGTTCATACGTTTTCTAAAACTGATCTATGTTCTACTATACACGTGTCGTGTATTTAAGAAGAAGAACTTTTAGCAGTGTTCAGTACGTTTCAATGATTTTAAGATGATAGAACTATACGTAGGATTTAGATTATCAACTATTCACCCTATGTCAAGAAGATAAAAATATAACATATAGCCGAACGATTCTATTACTAATTATTTTTTGAAAAACACGATGATATTTGTTAGTTGTTTAAACATAGTTATTTAATAAAGTTTTCTATCTATTTGGGATAGAAGTTCGTCTTTTAAGCACATGTCTTTCATTTTTATATCGTCGATAACAATGGTAATCAATTCCATGATTTCAACCATACTAGTGGTTTTACATGCATCATCATGATAGAAAAAGATATGGTCTATATAGGATATATAGCTGCCAGTACCCGAAGTTAGTAGAGATAATTATCTACTTGAGCAATCATTTTTTTCTCAATATGAGAAGATAAACTCAAAATATTGTTTTCTCGGCATTCAAATAAAATAACTAACCCATTCAGCATCATACTATTGTTTCCTGGTTTCAAAGATAGCTCATTGACTGGCACTCGACCGAGTATTGTGTCGCTATCACCATCAGACATTTGCAGTGTGAAATCTTCGAGTTTTACATTTGTTACACCAGGATTTCCGATTGTTGTGTCAATAGAAAGTTGGAGAGCATTATCGACTTCTCCATTTACAGAAATACCGTGAACACGAACAGCATTGAGACCTGCTAGACCAACTAACGATACACTATTATCGACTATAATTCCATTGACATTCAATGGACCAAGAGCAAATGAACCAGTAATAGATGCCAGACCGCCAATACGAAAACTAATCGGATTACTCTCATTGGCACTAATAAAATGTTGAGCAAATTTTTCATAAGTTTTACCCATACCATTTAGTATTAAATGTTCATCATTGAATTGTGTTTCATACGTTATGTTATCGAGTTGTTGTACTGGAATTTGTGAAATATCAAGCGTGCCAACAGAATTATTTTCATAGATCAGATCAACATTCATACTCATAGTGTTAATTTTCAATGGAGATTGATGACCAAGTGGTGAATTAATTTTAATAGCAATCAAAGCTGAAAGTGTAACTGCTTTTTCTTTTGTCGATGGAATCAGTGACATCGACTTGAATGTTAACGAAGGAATCAATTGTTCATCAAAAGGAGGCATTTGAACGCCCAAGGTAAGACCTTCCATGCCAACGGCGAGTAATGAATGTGATGTTGCATTTGAGCCAGCCGTTGCTTCAACTTGACTTATTTGTCCTGTGAGAAAGTTTTGTATCACTGTTGAAAGTGCATCGAAAGACTCGGAAGATGTTGATTGAAGTTCACCAGAGAATGATATGGCATTTTTACCTGGACGTAGAGTTGTATTACTATTAGTCGATTCAGCATAACCAATAGATAAATTATTATAGAGTAGAGAAAATTTTAATGCACCTAAAATAGATAAAACCTAGATAAAAGCATGATTTTGGAGTGATTTTTATCGTCGAAGTTACTGACCGAGATCAATGCTAAATATGGATGGATTTGGAATTTCAATAATGATATCGGCAAATATTTGTTGGGCATCTGATCGACGAAGACTTATCAATTGAATGCTTACATTCTGAAGACTGTGTAAAGCTTTAAGGTTAACTTGTTTGTTAAACGGAATATTATTATAAATAGGCATACCACTTGAAATAGGTTGAATCGATGCTTTTGCTCTTAAATGCCATATAACTTGGGGTTCAAAAATAAGTGAACGAGAGAAACTATGGAAAGCGTTTAGATCAGATATAAGAAATGGAGAATTCACGGGAACTATCGTTGAACGGTCTGGATAACCATCGATTCTAATTATTTCATCGTTTCTTACTATTCCAACATCATCTACATTGATAACAAGGGGCGAAAGTATTTTAGCAGCAATAGATCCAGTACGTGATAATTCTAGTTCAGCTCGTAGACGAAAACGATCATTTTCCACGTTTTCGATATTGATTGAGCGAAATGACAACTCGGCGTTTTCAATCGTTGAACGAAGTATGACTGGAACGATGGCATAGAAAACAACTAATATGCCGATTGTTATGGCAAGTAAAATTATAGCTGTACACAATAAAATAAACAGATTACGATGCATTCGACAACCTTTATATCGACCACACATAGTACAAATAGTTACGGTTGGCATTGATGATCCTAGACTTTCATACGGCGATAAGTTTTTTAAACGAGACATTTCATAACTGTATTTTGTTTCATTAGTCATATCTTCGTTTCGATTGTAATTGTTCCCATTTGATTTAGTGAAAATTGGCAAGTGATTTGACATAGATGATAATCTTACCTTCATTTTCGAGGTTTAATCTGAAGAAAACGTACTAAATTCAGTGAAGAATATTTACCTTTGACACGATACACTTTTACATTATTGATTTCTGAGTACAAATAAGTTTATGTACAAAGACTTTCTTTCATGAATGTTTTTACAGCCTTTTGTTCTTCATTGTTTTTAGCAATTTTCACATTTAAGCATTACAGGTCATACTCTGATTATCAATGCTGAATGTGCTTTTATTTATTGAAACAATACTCTATATTAAGACTTTCACAGATTGATGATGATTTGCTTTCTTTTCAAGTAAATAAAATATAGATAACATTCTTGCACTATGAATGATAAATATGAGTTTACAGTAGGCTTCTGTGATAAGATATCTTAAAATTTATGCATGAATCTCGATGGATGTAACGGGTGCAATAAACTAATTTTTCCATGTTTATTTTTCATCGTGTATCTATAATTAAATTTGGAATTTCATCAGAAAATCTGGTTTATTGAACTGAAGATGAAAAATTTTGTCAGCCAATTATACTACCCCACAGAATACCTTGGAAATTTTGTGACAATTTATTCTCTTCTACCTTTCACAACTATGCATAGTCATACACCTGCGTGTATGCTAATAATCAGTGTACGATTCGTACGACTTTACCAACGACGAAATGCATCTAGGTCAACGCACATTGGGCAGTATTTTAGATTCCAACAACACATTAGTACGACATGTGATATTTTGTCGTCAACAGAATAGAATATCTAATCATAAGTAAATAATAGAAAAAAATCAACGACTACAGTGAATTCGATTGTCTGTTTTCACCTTGTTCAATATTTATACACGAGATAGAAATAACCGTTTTTGCTTTTTCTAAATAGCTTTTAGCATAAATGACGATTCAATCCCATCGATATTTTTCAATGTAAGTTTCTATTCAATTTACAACTTATACTTAACGATAGCCTTGATATCGAATCTAATATAATTGCTTAATACGTAATCAAAGATCGACCGATGAAATCCATTAGCAACGTTGAAGAAATTTGAAATGAAAGAGAATATTAAGAATAATTTCATTTATTAGATCGTATATCAATGGAATCAAAAACTAAGACAAATTGAATTTTGCGTTGACAATGCTGATGCTGTTCAATAAAGCATTTTTTCAATGTGTATCGCAACGAAAGGAAGCTTGACATGAAGCAGAAAAAGAATAAGATTCATATTCATCCACTTACTAGATTGCATCAAACTGAACTTTTAATTGGCGAAAAAAAAGTAAAGTAGAGTTCCACCGATTGTTTTAACGAGAGCAATTTTTGTTCGAAAGAGATCGGTGGTTTACCCCCGATTCGGTTCGAAGAAGTTCTATTTTATTTCCGTACCATTTGAAAATATCTCATTTGGATTCTCTCTCAATTGGGTCCACAATGATGAGTTCTCATTTCGATTCCTCTCCAGTTCTCTCATAATTAATTCGCCTACTTGAAAGAAGACAATAAGCCTTCGCTAATGCTTAGAGAAACATAAAACGTTCATCGTTAAATGGTCATTGATTAAACCGACCCACGCTTGTGTTGGCATTACTTCATTTGGTTATCTTGTTGAATAATGGAATGTTAGCAAGAACAAACAATCATGTTGAAGGTTACAATAGTAGATTAAGTTCATTGTTCCATGCACACTCACATATATTTCGAGTTCTTGATCTTGTCTGAGATGAACACATATTTTAACATCACCTTGCAGAAAAATCCAGAGTTCATTCGATAGAAAGACTAAGTTGACTGAAGGTATTAATGGTCCACGCCTTATTCTTCTTCTGGATGATCATAGCAAGGACGAGCGTTCAGGTTCACAACTAGTAATTCTAAGTGGTCAAGCAGTGAAAACTTGATTGATAAAGAAATAAAATCTCTATTTTTGCACTTTATATGTATACTGACTGTATTTTCGCAATGTTGATTAGTCGAAAATTTTTCCGGTTAATTACGATCATAAAATTTGCTTTCATCTTAATCATGTAAAACTATGAATGACAGCCAGTTATAGTATCATGACAGAAATCAGAAGTCATCAATTGAGATCAAATTGAGAGGGGACCCAAATGAGATATTTTCCAGTCGGACCGAAATAAGATAGGACCCATTTGGACCGAAACGGGGTCATACTGAGATGGGTATATAGTTTTTTATGGCTGATTTATAATATGATATTAAATGTCTTTGACGTGCTTGATTAAATTCTATATTTTCGATGTCATATTAATATATTACAATCATCAACAAACATTTATTCATTTGCCATGAATCAGATGATAAGATCTTATATTTTTGAACTACGTTGAAGACAATTCAATTATCAATACAGCTCGAATTTCGTTTCTTACGTATCATGATTGTAACATATTGAGAACTAATGATGCAACTGTACAGATCAATATTAGTAAAGATAAACTTTCGATGATAGAAAGAACAAGCTAGATCATATACGAAACTTCTTGCCATAGTTATGTGTTTCAATTATAATGAGATTATAACTAATGATTGTTAGAAAAAAGAAAACGTCATCTGCTCTCAATGACAAATTGAAAAAAAAATAATACTTAGTGTTTCTTTTCTGTATGTACAGTTTTCAAAAATCAAGACAAAGATACACAAAAGAAACTTAAAAAATCTAACTTCGTTCTCAAATAAATGAAAATCTTGATTTCGAGAGGTTATGACATCGAAGTAGGAGAAAGCAATCGTAGAGAATTCACTAAAAAGTAAGCAGACTGTAATATATTTGACAAAATCTAATCAAGAATAAAAGATGTGTTTATCAATCAACTGTAATTATTTTAACAGATCTGTTCAATGGGGTTGATACAAAATATATGATTTACATGTGTAAATCAGACAATGATATTTTGAAGACACTGAATAGTTCTCTTATTAGAAAGAATAGTCACTACTACAAAGCAGTATACCAACATTTTACTTGGTATTTTATTATATAGTGAAAATGTTCTTAGAAAATCAGTAATATAAAATGCATAGAACGAATTTCTTTAATACTAGTTATATGCGAGTTTAAACTATACAAATTCAGCTTTCTCAATAAATATCTTAATCTGGCCGTTACGAATCCACAAATTCCATAGCAATCATAGGTTTTTTTCATCGATTCATTCATCCTTAATAACATTGATGGAGTTTTTTCGAATAATACTTGACAGATAAAATCTGCCTTGTAAAAAAAATATGATGCAGCTTTGAACATGCCTTCATGTACCGATGATAACTTGAAAATATTAGTTTTTACAATGTTAAAATTGTATGCTACAAAAACTGATAAAAAAGAGTATTTTGTAGTCAATAAAATTCTTTTTCTATTGTCCTGTAGACAACAGAACACTATTCTACTTTGAATAAAAATTTTGTATAAAAAAATCTTTTTTTCCTTGCAATTGAATAAAGAAATTGTTAGCACTTATAATTAACATGTCATTAAAATTCCACAGAAACACAGATATCATATTATTTTTAACTCATAATTATCCCGGAACTAATGCAACACCAACCAGCGTTTAATTAATTATTTCTTGGAATAAAAAAAAGTGGTTATTATGTTATATGTGTCTCTAGTGTCTTTTTTTTCAAACTTCATATTTTCACGTTATATAATTGAATGCCAATTGGAATAATCTGAGATATTTCATCTACATCTGTGAATTCCACTATTCTTATTGAATTGTTGGAAGTTTTTACTTTAGTTTTGTGTAACGCGTCATTTGAGTTGCGTGTGATGAATTCAGAATATAAATGATAAATAAGACATTAGGTTGCCTTTTGTTGATTTTTATATCTCGATCCTTGCTCCAAAAACATAGAAATAATTTTATTCAAGTGAATTACAGAAGCTATTTTTTGTAAAAAGCTGCTGCTCAATAGAAAAGAAAAACATTGCGATACCTACGAGCTTTATGATCAAGCAGTATGCAGCATTATAGTTTACTAACCAATGATATGTTTAAAAAAATCCAAAAAAATGTGTCATTTTACGAAGAGGCTAATTTGAAGCCTCAATGAATAATTGTGCGAAACAATAACAAGCTCAAGGAAAAGCATGTTATTTAAAGAAACTTCATGAAAATTATTTTATGGATTATCTGAAAGAAAAAGAAAACCTGGCATTACACAAATAAACGATGATTTCAGCATTACAACAGTGAAAAATCTAAAAAAAACTATCTCTTATTAAAGTGATGAACTTTTGTGTGATTTCAATCTAACATCATCGTATCTTAATAGTTTTGTCATTAAACTAGTCTCTAAAGTAACCGATATTAGATTGCCTACAAGCGATCATGTTGACATTTAAACGAGTTAACTATCTAGTGATAGAACTTTTTCTATTTCAGATCATTTTTATTAAGCATTGAGTTATACTCTCCAGATGCATGCAATCACAACCATAGACTTATAATTATTTCCATTTGGCCAATTACAATCATACGATATTCTTAAACTTCCTGAATTCACCAAGCCTCGAATCCAACTGAAAATTATCATCTCAGGAGCCCTCTCCTTGACAATTGCACGATTCATAAAGAAGACTATGAATTCATAGAGCTAATGAATTGAAGCGAAAACATTTTAAAGACGAATTTAAAGGAAAAATAATAGCATTCTCAGAAGTTATTGACAAATAGAGATGTCTTTTCTTGAAACAGACAACAACTTCTTGAAAACGTTATTTTTAATTAAACAGAGAAGATTATGTTATCTGAAATTCTTCATTGGTTAGATGATGTTCATTTTGTTTAGAAGCAAGAGAAGCGCTTTCCCGAAGGCTTCTCACGCTTCTTGTTTATTCATGAATATAGAAGGAGTCACATTTAAGTAATTCTCATAGTGAATAATAAATTTTCCCAATATTCCATTTTAAATTATGTATCAATATAACATTCCTTCGACGCTAGTACATTCTCACATGTTCTTCGAGCTATATGTAACGTAAAACTATTCTTTTTAAATTTATTACTCGGCTTTTTATAATACCAATCTCATATAGATAGTCACAGCATCTATTCATCATCGAACGATATGAGTACCAGAACTTACACAAAATAAGTTTTAAAGAAAATTAATTATTACTGAAAACTCTTTCTGCAAACGGCAAAACTTTGTTGTTTAATCAATTTGATAACATAACCTTTTTCATACGTCTAAACGTATGCCGATCGAAACGAAGTGTACTTGATAAATATATAGAAAATTTAATAATTTAGTTTTTCTGGACTTTCATTGTCGAGGGATTGAAATTCAAAATAGTTTTCTCAAGTAACCTTTTAGTGATTACTTTCATGTTGGATGAAGAATTAACCAAGGAATTGTAGAAGACTAAAATTTTCTATAAGCGGGGTTATCCATATCATATGACTTTTCGAATGTTTGATCTCCGCTAATATAAAATCTTCAAAATTTCGTCACAGTATATACTGGATAAGATAAAAACTCGCCGATTTTGTTCAACTCATCTAGTAGATGCTGACTATTATCAAGTTTGAAGTAGAACTACTCAATCTGTTGTTCTATGTTTTCTTCGATGCTTCGAAGTTGTTAATTGAAAAAGGCCTAGAAAATTGAAAGTATATTGGCAGTGAAAACTTACAAAAAGTAAAACCATTCAAGGGTTTTTTATTTTTCTGGAATGCTCTTCAAATAATGATCGTCTCACTCTAACGACAATTCTATAGTTGTAAAGAATTCTTTGAAATTTTTTCCACACTAACTCAAACGAACAACAGTAATACATCTTTGAACTTGATGTTTCTCTTTTTCTTGGGATTAACTAGAATATTTATGGAAATGCCTAATGTCCTTGCATTCTCTTTCTTAGAATCGATCTCAATTTCAACAAATGGTTCGTTTCTTTCGACAGATGTTATCAGTCAGAAGAAAAACAGCTTTGGAAAAAGAATCGAAACATATTGTTCAAAATACAGATCAATCTTACTGTTTAAATATTATAAGTAGAATATAAATAATCCATGCAAATGATTAGCAATCATGCAACGATTGATGTTTCCCTGTTTAAATAAATTTATGCTTGATGATTGCTTTCGTAGTATGTATTCACATCATATATACTCAGACAACGAAACTAATAATTATCTTCATTTAAGACTATTGTCATGTTTCTCTATTAAAAGAATTCTCTCATTCTAATTTTTTCGAATGCTTGCTTGATTGTGTTTTATTACTTGTTATCTTCAACTCAATACATAACGAGTAACTAAGTACAGCTATCTTTATACGATGTAGATTAACAGTGGCATCTCTGACTTAACTGTCACACAGTCTTCTCGAGTTAGAATTTCTTGTCACTTCATCAAAAGAAAAAGATTCATAAGAAGACATATCTCAACTTTCGGCGCTACCGCTTTTAAGAAAAGAATATCTGACTTATTCATAATGTTGGATTTGATTTGGATTTGGATGAATTTTCATAGAACTGTGCTATACTATTAATTAAGTACTTATTAGAGATTGCCGAATTCAAAAGAGTAGATGTAAAAAAATAAAGGTAAGTCACGTCAGGACAAAATTTTCGAACTGATATTTGTTTGAATGTCCTGAAAAGGTGAGTCTTCTTAAATTTTTAAATTACTAATGTTTCATAATTTAATGCGAACGAAAATTATGATAGCTAAAACCATTCTTGGATTATTTGAAAATTTGTATTATGAATCATAATCGAACTCGTCCCTGTGTTTTTTTCAGTCCCTCCTAACTCGTCCCTGTATTTTTTCAGTCACTCCTAACTCGTCCCTAATTTCTGATCAAATAATATATTGTGCTATAGAGAAAGAAGTATTATTATCACAGAAAAATAAGATATTATTAACGGTACTACTATATTTATTGGTCTATTTCTTGACCAGTTTCATTTTCACGCCTTTTCCACAGCGAATTACTAATTTTCAATCAGATATTTCTCCTTTTATATGCTGTTCGAGCAACCGGATCGATTGGCATCAATATGATCACTTACTGTTCTTTGTTTTCCGGGTGCGCACAGAGGTTTCTTCAGAAATTCTGTTTTTCATTCTGCAATGTTCTCAGGACATTGCTCTCATCAATGAAAGTTTTTGTATTACTAATCGATTGGCAAGCATGAGCGGATAGCGAACGAACAATTGTAAGATCCTTTGAACATCTTGAAAGAGAAGTTGTACAACTGCGATCCCGGCAGTGCCATTCATTCATTACTTTGAATTCCATTTTCTTTGTATATTGATACCCTTCAAAGTTCAACACAGGCTTTTAACGTTTGGTTTATGTGAACTTTAAAATGATAGTTATTTGATTTACTAGAGTGATGAAAGAGATTTCTTTTGTGCCATTTTTCTTCCAAGTTTTCTTCGTACAACAGACGACCAGCGAGATATAAGGTGTTATGGTCAGTATACTTAGCATCCAATAGATACCGCTAATCATGAAATTCCGAAAAATTAGACATCAATTAAGCAAGGGACGAGTTAGGAAAGGGACAAATTTGGAAATGAACGAGTTACGAGTCAATTAAGATGGAACGAATTTAATCTGGGACAAATTGGGGAACGACTTTCAAATTTTGTTTGTTGGCAATCAACTTTTCCTAATTTGCAACTTCATAGTAATCAAAGATTATACTTCATTAGTGAAAATTTCATAATTAAAGTTTAACGTCAAAATTGACTCAAATTACTTAAGAAGATCTCTTAAGATACATGACTTCGATCATATTTTTCACTTCACAGTTTAAGATGCTTATGAAAATATATGAAGAGTATAGGTGTGGCACGGATCGTCATAAATATTTCTTTTTGCAACAGTGACAATTTAAAAGAAATAAGAAATTATAGCAACTAAGAAAAGATTTGAGCATGATGAATATTCTCATCGTCTTTATTCTAGAACTGTCAATACAACAGAAGACAAAAGAGCTTTGAATTGAAATATGTTAATGCATAGAAAAAGAAATTTTAGAAATGAATATTCATCGAAAATCAGAATTTCATTAGTGAAATATTTTCAAGAAGTATTCTTTTTCGATATTTATATAGTTAAATTAACTTTTACTTTGAAAGACTTCACACTATGGTCGAGTATTACTTATCATCAATATCATTTTTGCTCTCCTTCGTCTTTCTTTTTTTTCTTCTCATCATTATTTACGTTGACAGAAAAAGCAAAAGAACAAGAAAAATGTGTTTTTAAAGAAAAAGAAAAAGTAATAAATGCATGCGAGTTATAGATATTAAAGGATACAAACGCAGTAAAAACACAATTTGTACTCGTCATTAGAATGTCTGCGATCTCTATCGATACGCTTCAGGTACGTACAAAAACCACTCGTCTGTAACAATAGAAATATTTCAGGTTTATTTCTTTCCCATAGGAACAATCCAATATTCCAATGAATCCACCATGTCAACCAAGGCGAGGAAGAAAAAAACGAAAAAAAGATGGCGATCGATGTCTCGTTTGTGGAGATTCATCGATTGGCATTAATTTTAGTGTTCATACATGTTCGCCATGCAAAGCATTTTTTCGTCGCAATGCTGTCAAACTTGGTGTATGATAATTATTTGTTTAGCGTCTATAAATAGATATTATTTATTTACATTTTGTTGTTTCTTTAGTCGTATGATTTTATATGTACTAAAGATGGTGACTGTCCAATAACAAATAGTACTCGTCGAAAATGTAATTGCTGTCGTTTGGCAAAATGTTTTCGTGTGGGGATGAATAGAAATGCGATTCGTAATGACCACGAAACATTACATGGAAAACAATTAGTTCAATATAATGGACAACAACAGGATCACCAGCAAATTGAATATATTGAAACTGTATTTTATTTACTCATTCTTTTTCGTTCATATTTCAATGATTTTCTTTGCATAGATTCAACCGGTTAATCTTTTAAAATATCGTGCTAGATCAGGTCTATCTCTTTCATCTAATGATCAAACATTATTGACAAATGTACTCCATGCATATGAACAAACATGTATTTCATTAAGATATCGTGAACATTTAAATATGCCCAATGACAATACATTATCATTAGAAAAATTTATGAATTCCATGTCATACATGTATTTAGCGTTAGTTGATTATTTGAAATATGTACCTGAATTTACGAAATTAACTACCGAAAGCAAAATATTTCTACTGAAAAATAATTTTAATCAAATATTTCGTTTAAATAGTGCATTGGTTGTGCATGCAACAGGCGCTGTTGATGATATAAATACTGTTGTATTTAAATCTGTTTTCCCCCCAGATCTGTATGCTGATTTATGTCTGTGTGTTAGGTGTCTTTTCCCGTTCGTTTATGATCCTATTTTCCTCAAATTAATGTTGATTGTATTAATTTTTTCAACAAGCTTAACGTCTCGGTACGATATTAATCAACCTACAATCGATACGAAAATGATTCTATCAATACAAAATGTCTATACTGAATTGTTATGGCGTTGTATTTTACATCGTTGTTCAACATACAGAGAAAGTGTTAAATTTCTATCGTCATTTATTTCATGTCTTCTTCATTCTCAAGTTGTTAGTCAAAAACTCGGTGAATTTGTAATTAACAGTACATCAAATCGTGTTGATCAGTTGGAACCTATTATGAAAGCAATGTGGCTAAATGAAAAACGTTGATTGACATTCGATGTATTAATAAATATAAATTGTTTCTCGTGAATATTTTTTTTCTTGCATTGCATCACATAGAAATTGAAAGACGGTAGTAGACGATATGCATTGTTGATTAGTTGGATTAGATTTTTTTCTAACTTCATATTTTGCCGGCGTCGATGAATTGATTCCATTACATATAACAATTGTCCATGGTACAGATTCGGAAACTTCTTTCAAAGTTTTTTGTAGACTTTCAATAGCTTCTAATGGTTGACCAATAAAAAAGAGAAAAAGTGGAGGAGCTTGTCGTTTGAATCGTTTAATTGTTTGCAAGATATTATCAAAATAAGAATATGATGCTGGATTCAATATAAGAATAGCATCAAATGGATCATTTTCATGTTTCGATAAACTTTGTATAACTTGAACCGCATTACTAATATTAACTTGTTTAATGAGTAAAAATTGTGGTGATGTTGATGAAATAGTTGATAAAGCTTCAGTACTTGCAATTAATGTTACATGTCGAAAGTCAGCTAGTATTGTATCAACTAAAGGTGATGCCGAGAGTTCTTTGTCAAAGATGAGAAAATTCATTTTCGTTTGTTATTATGTTTTTTTCGTATTTACATCCCTTTTAAATAGTGGAATGTTTGCTTTTGCTGATTGAAATAGAACTTAATGGAATTATTTCAAGAGGAAGAAAACGAGTCAATATGTTTTTTTCTTTTTGTTTTTTGAAAAAATGACTAATTATTATAAAGGTACATAGAATCAACCAATGTCAACGTTCCACCTAGTATTTGATTTGAGTATTATATAATGCCATATCTATATTTTATTCACACATATGGTTTGCATTTTGTCGATCGGTTAATCTAGTTGTTAGCTCTCCAAAAGCAATCAAAATTCTGATATTTAGCGAATCATAGGAGAGTAACATGAGAAAGTTATTCATTCCAATACTATTATCAGTTTATGTTTTATACGTCTCAGCTACGAAATCGAATAAAATCAAGAAGGTATTGAACTAAATTGTTAAAATTTGTTATTTAATATATTTTGAAAATTTTAGGATTACAAATTTGGAGACGAAGCACCATTTCAAGGTACGTTACGTTCAATTTAGACGAATTTTTCATGATTATTTTTTGTCTCATCAAGCTGATCATCGAACATATCCGGAAAGTATAATTGAATCAATTCATTCGGATATTCCGGGTGATCCACAAATAAAAGTACGTTTTGCAAGTGCAGAAAATGGTGACGATGATGCAACAGTATCTGTTGATACTGAAAGTGAAAAGGATGAAGAAGACGAAGATGATGATGATGATGATGATGACTTGCCAATAAAAAGAAACAAATTTTCAAAATCAAAATATGACGATATTCATTCTTTTCTTTGATTGTACATTTGTTTTATCTTGAATAAACGAAAACGCTATGCAAATAACATCAATCATCTTCATATATGACAGATTCTTTATATTTAACTTTCAAGAATTTTCTACTTTGCATAGTTTTTACTCGTTATGACATGTATGAAAAGAATCACTTGTGCTGGGACGCATGGCAATGATGAATTACGTTCATTATATATAATATAGATTTAAAAAATTTTTCAGATCATTTTTTATAATGAAAAATGTTGTCTAAAGTCACACAATTATGATCTTGAGATTCTTAGAATATTTGCTAGATTTTCCAAGTCGATTGCAACTAGAGCAAATATCAGCCTAGCTGTTGAACATTTGAATCTTAATAAGCAAATTTTTATGCACCGATGATAATATTAAGTCTAATTTATTCATCTACATATATTTTTAATGTTATTTTATAATGCATGATATAAGCGTTCGTACTACTTATGCAAGCTTTTTTTAAGCTCTGGAAAACACTTTTAACAAAAGACAATAATCAGGTTTTTCAACCATAAAATGATGAGGAATATATATGTATAAATAAGAAACTACTGGAAAAGGTTCGTAGTTTCTACTATGATTAAGCTTATGAGTGGACTATTACATAATCATTCAGCAAATTCATGAATTTTTATGTTTGTCAGTTAATGATCAACAGACAGTGTTACTTATCGAGCTACTTTAGATATCGTTTACTTGATTCTGTATGATACGTGGGTGTATGTGCTTGATTTCAGTTTTTATAAAATTCGATTAACTCTTGAATTGAAACAGATGAAGAACGTTGATGCTCATCGAAACGTAAGCCTGATTTATCTCTATTCATCGTATGATATATATGAGTAGCAGGCTCATAGTTTTTGATGTAAATCCAGCTAGTTTATGGTCGAGTTTCTGATTTTAAGTATGAAATTTTCAATCAAAAGAATTTGAAACTCAACCGAAGGAATTTATTTGCATTCTAAAATCACTGCTGATACTTCCAACGTAGCTAATAACTATTTACAGTAAGTCTGTGTGCTAATCTAATATGTAATTAAATTGAGTGATAAATTGAACATAAGCATTCACTTTTCAAAGACAAGTATAAGGAAACATAGTTTCCCCCTTATTTTTCTATTTTATGTGACTTTAATCGTTTATAATCATTTAAGAAAAGTAATAATTGAAATCTAAAGAAAATTACTCACGGCTTTGATATGCTCAAACGCACATCTTTCATACTAATTGAAGTTCTACGCTATTTAGTTAATTTCCTATCCTTTTCATTTCTCATGTATCTAAGTTGAAAAGATTAATGTTGCACTGACATCACTAGATTAATTATCAATCTTTGTCAAGATTCCTATTGGTTTAGCCGTAGAAATATTTAAAATGTAATCGATTGTCTCTTTTAAGATCCTCTAAAAATGAGATTTAAATAAATAGCATGTAATCGATGCATTCAAATTGTACTTGTCGATCTATTTAATGAAGATTAGAGGTAAAAACGATGAGCATTGAGTCTGAACCTACACATATCATCATAAAACAGAAAACTACAGTAAAAGCTATTTATTTTGTTATTTCTAATTTTCTAAAAGGCTATTGTAAGCATTCCGATTAGTAAGCAGAAGCCATTATTGTTAATGCAACATTTTTTGGTGAGAAAGTTTTTTAATTCCATCGAATACAGTGCCTTCTTTCTACCAGCAGATGTACTTTATACATACTCATTTTTTGTTATGATCTGTAGAAGAAAATTAAACCGAATCGTACATTTGACTCGGAAACTACTAGCGCGATATTTATCTTATTCACATATAATAACTTTTTACGCACATGAATTTTACTTCATTCGATCTAGTCTGAAACAGATTACTAAATCCTTGTCACTTGATAGAATTCTATAGAAAAACTTCGTTAATTATCAGAAGATCTTTATTAATTACTGTTTATGACATACTCTGGAGATGATCTGCCGCTTTCAGTAAAAGTGGTGAGCTGTGGATAAAGCACTGCTATGCTTCAACATTTTCTTTTATATTGTACTTTACGGAAAGGAACCAATGATAATAATGACTTTATTCGTCCATAGCATAGCAGATACAGTTTTATGACTTTTAATTCCTCTCGAATTCAAAACACGATTCGTCCATGTTGATTATCGTTGTCGATTACTATGGCAAGAAGTCAAATAAATAAATTTATTTGAATTTTTATGAAACTATACGGAAAAATTGACACACAATTTGATGTAAATTCTATAATGAAAAGATAGATTCCATTATTTATCGATCTATCACAATAAAACAAATATTTACAGCATGCTGATGCTTTCAATACATACATGTGTACGTGATAAAGCTTAACGGAAACAAATAAGAATAGTTGATTTTGTTATCAGACATGATCATCACACTAAAAGCACTCTTCCAAAGAAATGTCACGTTCTCTTTTATCTATGTATAACTAAGCAGATATTATCTTATCTATTTAAAGGTTTGTAAGAATACAGACTCATACACTCTTCATAGAGTGCTACAATCATTTTCCTGCATGATTAGTTTATATGGCAACGTACATTTGATTGTCACATGATAATAGTTTTACCTCGATATTTGTTCATCAATATGTTTACTTGAAACTATATTATAATGAAATTTTCAGATCAAATGAATACTGTATTCAATAAATGTCGAGTACCTAGAAACTATGAAAATTTCAAATCCTTCGAAGAATATATGTCATTTTTGAGAACTCAGTATCTAATCAAAGGACAACTCATTACATAGTATGATTTGTTAGTTATTTCGAGCTCGAATAGAAATGAAAAATAGTAAAAGAATAAATGTTGCTATCAACTCATTTGACAATAAGAATAGAAAGAATGCAAAGCTAGCAGCCATGGACGGTGCAAGTTGAAGGTTTTAGGTGAAGCAATAAAGTTTTTTGATTGATAATATCAATTAAAAAGATTTATTGTTTCCACAAAAAGACATCAGCTTGCATCGCCGATGTCTGCAGTGCCTACACATTCTTCTAGCAACTACTGGAATAGGAGAATATCGAGGACAGCAATAAATTTCGGGGACGTGTTAATTGACTTAAAGGAAAAATCTCGAAAATTTTGAGAAAGAACTAATGCTGAATGGCTGGTGATTCATCTGTTATTAGTTCGTCTGTTTCTTGGTATCTCTTGCTGAAAAAACTACTGTTATGGAACAACGGCTTAGTATTTTATCATCAAGATTTGAAAAATTCAGACATTGATTTTAAAGAATATCTTCCGAATCTATCATTACTTGTGGCAAAGAACACGAAATCGGAACACTAAATATTTAACTAATACTATTTTTGCTATTGTAAATTTAGTTCTATTAATTTTTCTTTTGAGTTATTTTCTTACAGTTCTTATTCAAGCGGTAAAGCACCGCGTCATAGTCATTTTTTACATCATCTTTATTTGTACTGTTTGTTCACTAATTAACATACTTACCATCAATAAACCATGAATCTATTAAGTACTTCAATTAATTTTACTGTTTACACTTTCGAGATTTCTAATTCTAATTCTAATTATATTTTTGGATTCCGAGATTATTTTTTCTAGATTTCTATTTTTCGACTTTTTATCCTCCGAGATTTTGAGTATTCGCAATTATTTTGTTTCGTTCTTTTTTTTTCGGAATTTTGCCATTCGATCTTTTTACTTTCGCTCAATTAACACTAAAGCTAAATTTCTATTGCTTCCTCCAATTTTCAGTAGGGGAAGTAATTGCTACCATTTGCAAATTAGGCGCACCGCCAATATTAGCAAGCACATATTTGTAATTGACTAAGATAAAAAATTAAAATATTTAGGTGCGGACCATATCTTTACAACTATTGAACGAGTGACATATTCCAGGACTGGTTATTATTTTTTTTGTAGTTGATTGGCTCATTGTTATGTTTTGAATGCTTGAGTATTATTACGTGAATGAAAAGAAATAATTTGTATGTATTCAAGCTAAATAAATCTGTAAGTATGGTAAATCGATGAAAGTTGTCAATCGCCGATTACAGATAGACTAAAAAAGGATCTACTGAATGGTTCGCAATGGATTTTTAAGATGTTTTGGTGACATTTCAATTTTTTAACATTCAATGATGACGATAAAGGACAGCATACAACTGTTTTTAATTTTGAAATTAAATAAAAGTCTTTTACTCCGACATTCTAACTCCAAATAGAACTCGATGCATTTTGATAATAAATAGGTATGAGACAACAAGAGCAATGCTGTATTAGTTTGAATGAAACAAAATATTGATACTAAGTGTTTCTTCATATCAAATAGAACTCGTCGAGCTGGAAAATAGATGCAATACAGTTCATCCAACTTGTGAAAAACTTGTTCTGTTCTACGTAAAGATTTTATTACGAGCAATTTTTTCTTCATTTGATTGACATATTTAGTCAGAATTAATACTCTACTTTGAACATAGTATTGCAGAAGAACACCTTGCTTGCAAAAGTCTTCTCCATAGTATGTTGAAATGATGACTATTCAGAAAACAACAATTGACAACATCCTTAACAAAAACACCTTTCGACTACAAATCATAGTTAAATTGAAAATAGTTGAGACTTTTCTTTATTTAATGAGGCGATTATCTTCATGAATTATTGCCGGCGTAATAGTATGATTCAGATCTTTACAAATATAATTTAAGAAAGAATACAGAATTTGACTTTCACTGCACTTCAGGTACAAAAACAAATCCGGAAGAAATTTGTTGGCATCGTTCATTGAAACTTTTTTTCCTAGTTTGACAAATATTGCTAAAATTCAATACATTATATGCTCGTTCATAAGTGTAGGTTTTACGCTTTCTCTGAACTTCATGGAAACCATAGATAGAGCTATCAAACAGAAATTTGTCGATCAGAACTATTTTCATTACGAAAGTATTTCAAAATGAATAGAGACAAACGAGAATGAATCAAGCATGTAATCTATTTTGTAGAATAAACTCTCATCAACAATTAATTTTTCGTTGACTATTTCTTTGAATATATATTTACTAATCTATCTATTCAGTCATAGACAAAGATTCAATCAAAAAATGATTTTTCTGGTTTGACAGAATTCTTGTACTTTGATACTAAAGCTTTTTTTCAATCTTTTGTCTTATGTTTTCATTTAATTTTTATAATGAAGCCATAAGCTTATCAGTAGCTCACAAACATGTTCGGAATTATACATAATCTTTTTATGGTCTACGTGGGATGATGCGAAAAACAAACTGAATTCAAATAAACAGAAGAACAAGAAAAATGACTATTGTACGTTGTCAATCAAAAACGAGACATAGTTTTACGTCAGTCGTAAGTATACTTCGACTTATTACGTCTAGAATTAATTCACTTTAATAGAATGAACCAAAAAAAAATGAGCTTTCACATTTATTGAAACTATGTGGCATAAGGAATTAAATGTTTTCGTCATTCTTATATAGTTGAACTTTGATATTAGAACACAATATCAACAATATAACAACGAAAACATTAACATTTTTTTATTTTACACAAATAAACAAAAAGGAAAAACGAGTATAAATCCTGAGAAGAAGCATTAAACGATGTCGAATTTTGTTTGTTCGACTCACAAATAACTGACTATTGAAAAATGGATATTAGTAACCGGCTGTTAAACATCATGAGTTCCTTTCTAGTTCTATGGATTAAACAGGCTTTTTTTGACCATTACTATTATTTGTATTAACCATCGAAAATAATAATTGCATTAGTTGATCATGTCGATCTTGAGATGCTTCATCACAACCGTTAATGCGATGTCGAAGTGAACGTAATTCATTATTAACCATTTCAAATAAACTACGAAGAAAGTTTTCACTCTCTATTTGTGTTTGATCATTATTTGCTGTTGCCAATGAACATGAATTTCTTTCTGTTCCATTTCGTGGATAATTGAATTTTTCATCTACTTTTGTCTAGAATACAATTGATGTTTGTCTATCTTAGTAGAATAAAATAATTACTATTAGCTTGTTTCTTTCATACCTGTACAGCCTTATTGAGAAAGCGTTTCGATGATAGTGTTTTAAAACGTTCTTGTTGAAGATAAACAGTGTAATCAATTTTAATTTGTACACCATAGGAATCATTATATATATCATTAACACGAATCCATATGTAATGTGATTCAGTTAATTTCCAAAATTTCGTTAACTCTTCTACTGTCATCGTTTCATTTGTCAAGCGTACACGTATGCCAAGCCACGGAAGTGTACGAACGGATTCGGGACAAATGTAGATGTCAGAAAATGATACACGACTTTCATTACCGAAATCAACAAAAAAAACCAAAGCCTGTTCGTTTTGTATATCAACTGACTTTACCCACGCACGATAATATTTCTTATCATCAGCATATCGTGCAACAACAAGACTACAGAAAGTAGACATCAAAACATACGAACGATTCTAATTGAAATAGATGAATTCTTCGAAAATATACGTACGTTTTAATTTGAGGTACTTGTAAATATTCTCGATTTGGTATATGATCTTCTTGTAATTCAGTCATAGCACGATCAATAGCAGCTGTATTCTGATTAATAATTAACACATAAAACGAATCATCTTTTCCACTAAATGAACTCAACAGAGCTTTTAATTCATCACCAACAGATAATTGTAATTCATATGTAAATTGTTCCATTAATTCTTCTTCAGGTGACATCATTTTCTTGAGAGAAAAGAAAATTTTACAAAACTATTTCGAATAGTATTCGTATATTCAAAAGAGTGTTCTAGATCAAATTGCCCATGGAGCTACTGTTCATAAACATGTTTGCATAGAAGAAGCGTTGAAAAAAAAACTCAACTTTGAAAAACTCACGTTGAGTTGTACCTTGAAAAGTTACAAGGATGACACAAAACATAGAAAAATGAAATTTTCAGAAACACCTCATAGGTCACAATGTAGTTAGTATTTTGAATTGTACAAGGCAGTTCCATTGTATTCTTTTGTCAAGATGGAATTCTAGAATATTCTTTGAGTTAATCCGTGAGAAATGACACGAGGAAATAGTTTTTATCTATTTCATTGATATATTATTCAGATCATATTTTTTATTGCTTATGTAACAAAGATTGTTGAAGTATGTAGAGTTCCATATTATGTCTTGCAACACTCGGTGCCTCTGCTGTTTCACATACGAAAAATCAATTAACTATCTAATTCTTCGACTAGGCTAGTACTTTTAACTTTCCAATAGAACATTGTCGAAAATACAATGACTTCCAGTCAGAGCTGCTATGGTTCTTTGTTCGTTTGGTGTCCTGCTAGTAGGGAATGAGAAACTAATTGAAAATTCGTGTTCATGAATTTTCGATGAACTCGAGATTTTAAGATACTCTTTTTCTTTTGTTTATTTTATAACGAGTCAATATGAATTATTGAAAATAAATATAACATACAGATGATGAAATTAATTTTTGTATTTGATCATTAATAATTTGACCTTTGCATGAGAGAGTGATTTTACCACCGGTTAAACTTTGGTAATCCTTAACAATAACATCATATTCATCTTCACTGAGTAGACTAATGCATTGAGCTATGATGTTCGATGGTATCAAATCATTTGAATCTGATACACCGTCAAGATGACACATTATCGAACAAGCAGGCTCGGTATAAAATTCATTTGGTAAACGACGAATACAGTTTGGCTTGATTTCCACAGGTATAACCATACCCCAATCCAAATAGACAACTGTTGCTGTTGATAAATCTGGTGAAATTAGTAGAATACGACAACGAAACCAACGACCTTCGTGAAAACATGCAGATATACAATTGATTTCGGGCCTATAAAAATCAACAATTGACAACTATTGTTCAATAACAGTGGGAAAAAGAAGTACACACTTGAAAGGCTGACTAGGTTTGTAATCCGATTGAAGTTCTGGATGTACAGACATTTTATGAAGTAAACGACAAGCTCTGGTGAAATCTTCATGTAACATGAGCTATGAGAAAAACCGATTATTAATAATAGAAGAAGCTAAAGATTTTATTTACATGAACGATAGATGGACTTTGCGGATGAGATATATGAACTTTAGTTAACTTTTGTCCACATTCTAATGCTTTGTGTTTTGGTATATCGGTTAGAATGGATTGAGATTTACTATTGGTTTGCCAATTAACTATATTTGATGATGAACTTTGTGAGGAACTAATCGGTTGAAAAGCGGATGACGATGTTTGCTTTAAAAACGATGTTTTAGGTTGTTGACTTAATTTTAAAACGGAATTACATTGAAAATCATCGACAATTTTACTATTCATTTTTTCTGATGATGAGTTCGATAGGAGATTAGTTGATATTGATCGAGTTGGACCAACTTGAGCTATAATTGCTGTCGGACGTGTTGATATATCAGCAGGAGGAAGTGTTGTCAGAAAAGCTGGTGGCTTTTGTTCTTCTTCTATTTGTTTAGATTCTTGAAAAGATTTTACAAGAGAAAACAAAAAGAATTATTTCATGTAAGAATTTACAAGATTACCTATGTGATTATGGCGAATGAAGTCATTTGACTTAGCATGACCAATATCAGGTTTTGGAAACCAATGATTTGATTGTTTATCATTTGTTTGTTGATTATCGGCATTTGATGTATCACTTATCATGTTTAATTGAGGTAAATCAGCTTTCTGACTATTGGTATTTGCGTTACTCTTTACCTTCTTTTGACCCATTGTTAATGGACGAAGATTACGAATAACAGATTCAAAGTCAGCACTCATTGCAATAGATGATAGCATCGACGAATTTTTAGATTTAACTGTCGTATCATTGCCATTATTATCGTCTTCCATTTCACCTGAATAGGAATTTGATAGCGACGATCGATCATCATTATCAGCATCATTTTTAATTCGATGACCATGCGACAAATGAGGACTAATATGAGCACCACCACGATAACCACGAGCTGGACGTTGCATTTATCTGAAGTTAGACGAGAAATTGGCTAACTAATTTCGGAAATTCAGATAGAAAAATTCTTTCGAACAGATATTCTACTTTTCTAGTCATCAGTGTGCAGAAAACATTATGTCTCAAGAGTATTGTATCAACAACAGATTCGAGTCATCATTTTTTCTTCTCATGTAGAACTCAATTAATTTTTAGTTTGTTCTTAGGTCTCATCTTGTTACAATATTCTTAAATTGTATTCAAGATAGTTAAGAAATCTCTGGTACCCTTGGATATGATTACTTTTTTCCAACGATGGTAAAGCATGGCACCGTTTAAATACCATTGTCTTATTAAAAAAAAATAATTCGTCTACCGGTTTTTTGGATATATCTTCATAGAAATAAAAGATTTAAACCAATCAACATGAATAAAACAAAACTAAGTACGAATATGAAGTAGAAAAAAAAAACTTTTAATCAATATCATCATCGTCATCGTCATCATCTTGGAATGACCCTAGTTTTGCACCAAAACGATTTGGTGGCCAGATAACGTATAGCGCTCTTCCAGTTATTAGACCTCGAGCAACCTGAAAATATGATAAATTGAATATTAATGCCATGCATTATCTCGTTCACTTACACAACCAAAATGACGGCTATCATAACTAGCTCGTTTGTTATCACCTTCAACCCATAGGTGTCCTTTAGGTACACATGTTTCTTTTTGCTTTATTGTATCACTTAAAAAGTAAATTTAAATTAAGAAAGAAAAATATACGTTTGAAAAATGACTTTCTTACTAAATCATTTCATTTTCTAATGCTTTTACACGTTTGATCATAAAGATTCCTGGTTCACGAGGAGATCTTAGAATATTTCCAAAATACACACAGTTCATACAATTGAACAAGTCACAAAACATACTCAAATGATATGACGTCCCCTTTTTGTAAAAAATAATTATCTATATGCCATCGTTTAATCAATATCCAATCACTATTTAAACCATTCGGATTAAGTAGAGGCTATAGGAAATAAATTCATGGTCGATCAAAATTAACATAATCTACCTGCATTGAAGTACCATCAACAAGTGATATTGTTGCTATTTTATCCATAAAAGTAGTTAGAAATGGAAGGGCAAGTATAGCACCTTTAAATCCTTGCTTTAGAAAATCTCCCAATTTCTATTCAATCATATAGATATGTTTAGATTAATATCAATTAGAGAAAAGTTCTAATCTACCATATCATACTATGTGCATCAAAAAAGACAAAGCAAAATTGATCTAGAGCAAAACAAATTAATAATATTTTCATATATTCTTTTTTTTTTCTAAATATAAATGTATTCAACTAGATAAAATATAATCAAAAATCAATGATGAAGTGCACACGACACTAAATAAAACATTAATTATGTGAGATTGTGTATCATGTCATAGAAATTCAAGCGTATGGAGGCACACGAGTCAGTTCAATTCTTCTGTTGGCTGGTGTATCAATGTGTTGTTCATTTCAGACCATTAAAAACGTGTTGAACATCTTCGAAAACCTAGTGTACAAAACATATCTATTTACGATAAATTGTAGAAATCATCATAAATATCATACCTTGTCCACCTCGTTTGAAGCATCAATACGTTTAACTAAATTTTCTTTTTCGTAGAGTTGAATGACTGGTCGTGTCGAATCATTGTATGTCACAATGCTACGATCAGCAATGAAGTCAACATATATCAATGGATTTCTATTTTTGTAGATGTTTACCGTTTCTTTAAACTTTCTTCATTATCATCGGTTCGTCCACTAGCCTTACCACGATCAAGGCATCGAACAACACAAGTCTATATAAAGAACCAAATAGGTACTATCTAATTTAAATATACAATGAAACATAAAAATCATTCTATTAACCTTTTCATCACAATCAAAGAACAGTACACATTGAACATGAACTTTACCATCCATAGCTTGCTTCCAACCATCAACATTATCTTTATTGCGTGGAAATCCATCAATCAAAAAATTTTCTTTACCACTTTTTACCATAGCCTTTATAAAAATAGCATATTACTTTTCATTTTGGCACTTACATTGAGAATAATTATGTCACCTACATTTTCAAGTAATTTGCAAGTTACAGCAACAGGAACAATGGAACCATTCTTTATATGTTCGTTGATTTGATGACCTAAACTTGAATCCGGTTTTGCTGCTTCTTCGCGCAGAAGATCACCGGCTGATAAATGAACATAACCATACTTCTACAAACAATACAATAAGAGGGCAATCTTTTATGCACTTAGAAATTCTCTACAATAATATAACTAACCTCGGCAATACGAATGCATTGTGTACCTTTGCCTGAATAAAATAGTAACTAGAAAGAAAATCAGCATAGTTAAGAAAAACATACCAGCTCCAGGCCCGCCTAAAACGAATATCACATTGGGCTTTGTTGATGCCATAACAATCTCTATTTCAAAATCTAGAAAACAAATTAGCAGCAATATTTCTCGAAGTGAATATTTTGCAGTATTATCACAGTAACATTAGGCAAGTAAAATAAAATAAAAATGTCACATATAATTAATAATATATGCGAATTAGAAAGCGAAGCGATTAGTTTTGTTGCACATATTTATCGATTAACATTTTTAAAACTTTATTTGGATAAAGTTGTGTGCCATCGATAGATAAATTCATAATAGGACTCGTTTGTTTATTCATTAACCATTTCTCAATGGCTTTTCTTTCATATGTATAACCGTCAGATGTACATACAGGATCGTGCATTAATTCATGTGTTATTGGACATAAATATTCATTTGGCATTGTTTTTTCATTACTATCATCTGATGTTAGATTTTGATTAGTTTTTTTCAATGAATATTGTTTTATAAAATGTTGATGCCTCAATGAACTAAGTTCATTTAATAATTGTTCATCATTATTAAATAATTCTAATACCTCATTATCTGATTTGAGTAATAAATCATTACCAGTTAACTTTAAGTTTGTTTTTATATTAAATTGTTCAAGCCATTGTTGAACCATTTCATTTGTCCATTGATCAATAGAATGTAATTGGAGTTCATGTTTCTTGGAGTTTTTATGATATTTTTCATCATTATCATTGTAATCAAATTTCCATACATTCACCATACGGTCATTTGAACCAGATGCTAAATAATGACCATCCGAAGAAAACGAACAGCATGTTACATAACGTGCATGTGCATCAAACTGATGAATCAAATGCCCTGTATCGTAATTCCAAATGATAATACTTTTATCACCAGAACCACTTGCTAGATAATGTTTTATACCAAATGAAACACACATAACAGCGCATATATGCTTTTTCAATATTCTTACTAGTGTTAAATGATGTTTTGATGATGATGAACAATGCCAAATTTTAACATGATTATCATTTCCACCTGAAGCTATAAAATACGGTGGATTACTATGATGATGAGCTTCAGTCGAAGAATGAGGAAACACATCAAGACATGTAACACCTAAGTCGTGTGCTTCACGTTCAAAATGAACTGGACCGACAAATGAAGAATTAATAACCCATAATTTAAGATCACCACCGAATGAACCGGATATGAGAAAATCTGAAAAGAATCTTAGTGCAACTATGGATGCTAAATGACCAGTTAATGTTTTCACAGATCGTGATGTTGATGCAGTTATGTCCCATAGATTGATCAATTCGTCATCACCGGCTAAAAATGGGAGAAAAAAATAAGTAGAAATTTTTTATCGGGCCTAATTTTTCCAAAAAACAATTGAATTTCACCTGTTGCCAATAGAACTCCATTAGACGAAAATTGGCAAACACGAATAGCAGAACCACTATCATGTCTATATTCTTTCAATACACTATTTGTTGTTAAATCCCATAAAAGACAAGTTCCATCAGTGGAAACTGATGCCATATATTTAGTTGTGGCATCTTTAGTATCATCCAATATTGGTGAAAAGGCCAAGCAATGTACTTGATAAGTATGCCGTGTTAATATTGTCGATGACTGGTCTTTAAAATTCCACAATCGAATTTTTTTGTCTGACGAACAGGAGGCAAGTAATGGACAAGTAGAATGTGTTGGTGAAAAGATGACAGCATTAACGTCCGACGTATGACCAGGAAATGAATAAGCTAATTGGACGGATAACTCGGATCGGTTCTCGCTTGACATTGGAGACACTTGATAAATAAACAATGTATCTTCTAAGTTATATTAAAAGACAACAATGCAAATAAACAGTCATGATGATTACTGTTTCTACAATACTCTAACTAATGACGAACAAAAATACTATTTTGAGTCGAGTATTGGCTTGTGAAAGAAAGAGACCAATTAAAATCATTACAGACGTTATAATGGCTGGTGAAAAAATATTCTGTTGAAGCGCCCTCTTGTGATTTACGGCGCGAGCGTGGAATGATTTTGATTGGAAAAGAAAAACACTGTCTGTCTGATTGAGTCTACTTTAAGAATGAAACACGTAACAGTCTAATAAAATACTGGCATACTGATGTTTTCTTTTTTCTTTGTATACACATGATTTTTCCAAAAGAATATAATCGAGAAAGTTGTTGCTATCTAATTTATATTTGTTAATTTACAATGTATCATATAAAACATATTGATTACGAAATTAATTGTATGTCAATAAGAGATATCTCTTAATTAAGAATGACTTTTAATGAACTTATACTTCAAAGATCTACCGAAGTTATTGTCAATGAATATGCAATATAAGAATTGGACTAAAAAATTTAATCATTTAGCTAACATAAAATGAGATGATACAACAATTAAATATTATAGAAAGTAGAAAAAAGTTCTTCTAGATGTTATTTATTTAAAAATTCTCTAAGATCTATGTTTTGCCGCCATGTTTTTTTACCATATGTCATAGGAAACAACAAAAGAAACCGTGCTGCGTCTATGTAGGTAGCATAATTAAGATGGAAAACAGAGAACAACATTCTCAGTAGTAGAAGATATCAACGTGAGAAGTTGACATATGAGTATTATGCATTAATTTGGTTACTATTTAAAAATATCATTTCCTATGAGTAGATTAATTCAGATAAACTTCAATGATGCCTGTACTGTCAGCAATTGAATAAACTAACATGAACGATTTTATATATTTATTTTGTTTTTCTCAATATCACGCTTAATGATTGAATACTTCTAGATACTGAAATGATTCATTGAAATAAGATGAGATTTCTTTATCGAATCTGACACTTTTTCTGTGTATGGGACAAGAGACGTTGGTCTCTTTGTCAACCATAACATCTCATTTACAAACAAATCTTCTCGTTTGAATGCTTTCGAACTTTATTCACGTAACACACAACAATAGAAAAATAATCTAATCAAAGATTAAAATTCTAATCTTAGCTTTATTCTGCAATGCTAAGAAAAAAAATGAACAAAGAAAGGAGAGAAATATCTGACAAAGACTGGTCCAACAAAAAATAAAGGATGAATAAGGTCTGTAACAGTACGTTACTGTTTTTAACCTGAGAAAAAAAAACAACCTTATTCGACTGTCTTTGTGAAGAAATATATGCAAAAAAAAAACAAATATAATTAATTCAAGAAACAGGAGGTGCTTCTGATTGAACATCATTATTAAAACCAAATGATTCTGTGTAATAGACAGGTTGAGTCCATCCTGTGGAATCAATAAAAGTAGTTGATGTTCGTTTTGCAGGTAAAATAGGTGAAGAACGAGCACTCGTCTGCGAAATAAGACAAAATAAAGAACAGATTTCGTTCGAAAAACGAAAATGAAACCGAAAAATGCTTACTGCAATTGAAACGTTGCTATCCAATCGAACACCATTAAACTCACGACGAAGTTGACTTCTTTCACGTAATGTTTGATCAACACGATCATTTAAATTTTCCATTTGATTTTCAAGTAGTTGAATTTTAGATGTTAATAAAAGATTTTCACGGCGCATTTCACGAACTTTAGCATCCTTGTCGAGCATACTTTTAAGTAGACAAGTCAAACAATGATTTTCAAATAGACAGACAAAAAAGTAGTTCTGTGAAATGAATCGTATTCGTAGCGAGAGACACGGAAAACAAATTCAACAGATTCACATGCAATTTTAAAAAACTAATCAGATATGTCAAGTGTTCTATCAACTGCATCTCATATTTGTATTGCAAACATTCACATACATGTTAACGGTTAGTAGAAAGCCCGTTCGTAAATATGTGCAACTAACAGTTAGATACGAACATGTATCGAGAAATCAATATTGACAGAGATAATATCGATGTATCAAAAGCGAGGATTTTTACCCAGTTAGTAGTTGTCGACGCTCATCGACCAATTGTTGATATGCTGATTCTTGACTAATTTTCAGTTCGGAATCTTTTTCCAATAGTTGTCGTGTTTCATGTAAATCTTTTTGAATATTTTTCATATGTTCAAGATATTTGGTTTTCGTACGTTCAAATAAACCTCTAACAAAGAAATCGTGAGAAATACATAAAATTATCCAGTCTAACAATAGTCAAACCGTTCTTCTTGTAAACGTTGCTTATATTTTTCTCGAGTCGATTCGTAGGTTTTCTGTAATTGCTCTAGCTTTTGTTGATATATTCGACATTTCAATTGCCAAGTTTGACTATCTGCTTTTTCTTTTAAGTATAATTGAACAGCTGTTGTGTGATCAATGTCGTTGGACTGATTTTAAATTTAGGAATAAAGAAACATGAAACATTAGAGAAAAGAAAATAACCAACTAACATTTGCTTCAACTTACAGATGTAGCCAAATGTAATGATTGATTATTTATTTGTGAACAATAATCAAGTTTAAATCGATATTCGATGATTTCATTTTGTAGTACACTATTTTCTTCAGAACGCGTATTCAATTCTTTGCGTACAGTAATATACTCGTCTTTCAATCGTTTTAATTTCATTTCAAGTCGTTGTCTAAAAAACGAAACCTCATTAAAACAATGCCTGTTGAGCTGGGCTCTGCTAGACTTGATTTCGACGTCATACGCATGATTACTGTATTCTTTCGGTTTTACATGCAACTTATTTTATTCTTGTATACACAGATTATCTTTGTTTGGTGGAATAATTGCAGTCGTTAAAAATTCGTACTCCAGAGATAGAATAGTTTCGAGGGTTTCTATAATTTTCACGACCTATCTTATTCTCAGTCATTGCTATGTTGAAGTGATCATCTTGCTCGTTGTATATCTTTATTTTACTATGACCAATAGACGATACGATCTATGTCTAAACTTAAATCTACTCACTTGATTAAATAGTACACAACGAGGAGCTCAAGAAATAAAATACAAAAACGTCATGATAGGTTGGTTTTCAAGTTACAGTTGAATTTATACATAGTAGGATGAAAAACAAAAGCATATTAAATCTATCACTAAATAGAAAGTTGAACAAACTAGATAGCTAATAGATATAATTATTCTTGAATTCAATCTTGAAAAAAGTGTTTTTAAAATAAATTCAACACAGTAAATGTTCAGTTTTAGAACGTGATTCATATACCTCTTAATTCACTTCAGGAACATTTTGATTATTATTATGTTTCGTAATATGTATCTTCAAGTTACTTTTACTGAATCCTATCATCATGCAATGACCTAGTAACCGTTTATGCATCATCATGTAAGATAATCTTCTTAGATCATCTGAGCTGTCTATCAGAAACGTCTATCATATTTCCCAATGACTTGTTTCTAATGTGGCCATCTACTAATCGTATCGGGCGTCAAAAAAAAAAGGAAAAATGAAAGCATTCATATACCGTTTAAGTCTTTCTTCTTCAATAGTATTTTGTAACGTTGTATTTTGATCAGATTTCGTTAAGAGTTCAAATCGTAAGTTACTTAATTCACGTTTTGCTGGCTCAGTTGTTTCATTTAAATGAGTGAAATGCTTATCGGTTTCATGAAAACGCCGTTCGAACTCTTCACTCTTCTCTAACGATTCTTTCACGATCACACGAGATTTAAGTAATTCACTTTGTAGTTGTTGAATAGTTCGTTGTAGTTCCGTTTTCTAGAATACAAGGAAAATATTCATAAAATATTACTCATTAATCTTATTTGTCATTGGTTTATCTTGAAAAACTTTACATGTTGTTGCTCGTGAGATATAGCTTCTTCCATTTCAGTTATTTTTGCTAGTTTTACTTTATTTTCTTGTGTTAATTGATTATTAATAGTAAGATGCAATGCCGAACGTTCGCTTATATCATTTTGTAGTTGAGCAATAAACTAAAATCAACATAAAAGAATTGGAAGTAGACATATGTTGCATTTAACCAACCTTTTGTTTTTCATTAATTTCATTTTTAAGTTTATCTATAGTTGATCGACATCGTTCTAATTGACTAGCATATTGATTGTTGTCATGTTGTAATTGAATTATTGTCTGATGAGTTTTAAATAATTCACCATCACAGTTGGTCTAAACAAACATTGAAAAATGAAAATAGTTGAAAATAGAAAACTTCAAGTTTATAGATGGTAATTTTACAGTCATTTGCTTTTGTTCTGTGCGTAAAGCTTCTAGTTGTGAATTACGTTCAGCTATATCATGATCATATTTTTTTTGTAAATCGTTTAAATTTGTATTTAATTGATGTAATTGATTGTAAGTTGCTTGAGTATCATTATTTGATGATGTTAAAGCAAACTTAAGATCTCGATTGGCTTCATTTTTGGAATTTATCTTTTAAAGATAAGATTTCAAACATGTTTTAATTTTTGGAAAATAACTACGCTAGTAAACACTTACTTCTTCTTCCAGTGCTCTATTTTCTTTTTGTAGTTGTTCATAGTCATTTTCACAAGAATTTAATTGTTCATGCAAAGTATCTCGCTGATTGATAACATCGTCCATTTGTTGAGCGAAGTCGAGTTCTTTTTGACGATAATCATTTTGAAGTTTAAGAATCGTGTCATACAGAGACTTGTAAAGAGATGTTGAAATTAAAATTTCGAGAAACGATACAAACGAAAACGTATAATTCAATGTGGAACTGAATGATTCTGTTACGTTGAGACCAAATCTCAAGAGAAGGAAAACTTACATAGAGATAATCAAAAAAAAAACTCAGGCGTAATCGAATATTCTTCGTTTCTAATCATTGAAATAAATTGATTTTAAAATATTAAGAGTTTACATTTCTCTCTTGAGTAGTTTTTGTATAAACAAAAACAAAAAATTGAACTGTAAGAATATGTTCAATCCAATCGAGATGTGCCCAGTGAAGTTAAAACTAAACAACTGATCGCAAGTAGGAATGCTTCGTGTCTTTCTATATGGTAGGTAGTGAATCACTGACATAGTCTCCATAACCTAAATTAATGTGCAAATGTTAAATTCCTCATCGACGATTGTAGTATTCATATTTCGTGCGATGATTTGCAGTATGTATATCGTACAGTTTGATTTTTACTGTTGTTCATTTATGTTCGAAGCATTTCAATTTAGTTGATTTCCTCAAAAACTCAACCGAGGTCCTATTCTTAGATCATGCAACAATTAAATTTGGAGTTTAGACTTCAAATTTTGTAGAAACAAAGATTTTCATGAAAAACCTTGATTGTAAGAGTTGGAAAGTTTCTTCTACGTTTTTTCTGTTGATGGAAAAAACAAGAGAATAGAAAATATGCAATGTCTCTGACTAAGAGATTCTAAGAAAATTGCATCTAATCCAGTGAACTATGTAGATTCGATAAAAATTCTTTGCTTGAGTACCATCAAATGTGACAGTTCAAAGTGCATTGGTTCATGTAACCTGCGGAGAAATACATATTTATGGCTACGTTGTATTCTTTGATGAGAAGTATATCTTGCCGTCTAAAGGCAACAGATGACAAATTAAGCAATTCTCTACTTAACGGAATCGATCTATGATAAAACAGAATCTGTACACTTCTTATTATATATATTAGTAGAAAATTTTGTTTAAATTTAATTGAAGTCTAGTTAAATCCAAGAAGCTTTAGAATTTACAAGTATTGTCAACGAAAATCTAGCATATCCTAATATGTTGCATCCCTAAAACAAACAAAGCATATTCAAGTTATTTGTTGTTTTTGGTCGTTAGTCATCGCTGCATTATGTGCGACTCATTTAAGCTTATGTGATTTTATGGCGGGAGAAAAGTAAATTTCTTCCTTTTTGAAAATCAATACTCAAGAATGAATATGCTGATTTAACGTGTTGATCGATACACTTTCTAATGACGTGTCATGATAAGGACATAGATGAACACATTCGTGCATAAATTAGAATAGCAATGAGAAAGAATAAATACTTGATTTGCGTATCTGAAAATAACAAGTACGTGCTATGCTTTCTTGATAGTAATTTAGATGCAAATTTACTGAAGATTACATGTTGTCTGTGTTGAGTGTGTGATGTGAAAAATTCAAACTATGCTTGTCAAAAACTGAAAATAACTCAATATTCAAGTGTTGTAAAACAACGATCAATAAGTTTGTAGTTTCTAGCAGTCATTTTTTTTTTCTAAACGAATTTTACAGTCTATAGACACTTGCGTGAGATCAGTAGATATGACCACCGTTTGCAAACTCAACGAATGAGTTTCTTCGAGTTAAAATGAAAAAATGAAATCTTCTATATAGATAAACGTTTCATTGCTAGTCATTCTCTACTGCTTTTTTTCATGCTGAGAACTCATCGAAAATCAAAATATGATCTTAAACTGACGATGTTTCCGAATCACAATAAAGAACCGTAAAGTTATACAATAGTATAAACATGTACATTGTTATTACAAGTATATTAATTAAAAACCATGCTTCATTCTCAATTGGATGACCAAGAAGAAAACAAAATGAAGCAATGTCGCAATCGATCTTACGCTATATTTTTGTTCTCTCTTTTCACTTTGTTCTTCTAAGGCTGCAATTGTCTTTTCATATTCTTGTCGGTCATGTCCAAATTTTGTTTCCATATCAGTATAAAGCTTTTCGATTCGAGCCAACTCCTATCGAGATAAAAAAAAATAAATGGAAAAAACAGATATCAAGAGAAACTGTATTTATTTTTGTAAAATATACTTTCGGTAGTTTTTGTTCATCTTGGGCTACTTCAAAAAGTTGCTTGTAATGTTGAGTCTTATTGATTAAGTCTCGTTTGGATTGTTGAAACTTTTTTGATAATACATCGATTTGTTCACGTAAACGAACAACTTCCAATTCTAATTGATTGTTAGTTTGATTTAACCAATCAATTTTTAATTTTAATCGTGAAACATTAGAATTATCCGCTGATATTGATGGATCATTGGCTAGTATGAATTCTTTTTCACGTTCTTTTAATGTATGTATTTCTTGTTCAAGTACTAATATTCGTATTCTAGCACGTTCCATTTCTTCATTCCATTGACTTTTTTCGGCATACAGATATTCATTTTCTTCATAAATTGTATCGAATTCTTGTGTACGATTTTTTAATACTTGATTTTCACGCGTTATTTCATCTAATTTATCATGTAATTGATCTAATTCATTTTGCAATTGACCAATAGTTGGCTGATGTTTAAGAATACTTTTAGGTGATGAAACATTAGATGAAACCGTATAAATATCTTCAATTGAACTCATTATTGAACTTGTACCTTTGTCGATCTCATTTTGTAATTTTTGTAATTCATGATCACGTTTATGTAATGTTTGCTCTAAACGGTGAACGTGTTCACGCAATTCATTGACTTCAAGTGATGGATAATTTTTTACAAGATTTTCATTGATTGATTTTGAAGACCGTTGTGGAATTGGCGATAATTGTTCTTGATTAGCTAATGGAGGTGGAGGAGAAGTATACAGATGCACCTATTTAAACATGAATTGATTCTATATATAACTACTGATGTTGGGAGCTGTGTCTTTTTTTTTACAATCCAATCGAGAACAAAATATGAAAGAACGTGAAAATTTGAATTGCTTTTCTCTATACTTTATATTATAAACAATAGGAAAAAAAGGTGGCATGTGTAATGGTTAAATTTTATTCGTACTGCTAATTTTTGAACAAATTGACTTTGACAAGGACGTTGTCGCGGTAAAACACGTCATCCTTTGTTCTTTTTTAAATTTCAGTAACATGATTGGTTCAAGGATGCGTGTTTTTTTTGTGAAACGAATTGAATATAATTTTAAAAAAAAATGAATCAACTAACCTGTTTTGGTGATGATGTCTGTTGTTGACATTGTTGTGCGAGTTTTTTATTAATTAATCTCAATTGTTCGCATTCTTCGATTTTTTTCGTTAAATTCGCTTTCAAATGTTTCATTTCATCGAGATTAATTAATTGTTTTAAACGATCATTTTCATGTTTTATCTTAGTTACTTCTTCTTTTATATTTTTATTTGCGGTTTCTAATAATTGTACTTGTTCATAAACAGGATCACTTGTTTTAAAATGATTTAATTCAACATGTAAACGTTCATTATCATGTAAAACTTGATCGATAGTGGATTTTAATTGTCGATAATCTTTAGACTGAGTTGGTGATCTTGGATCGTCAGGTGCTTCGATAAGATTTCTATACAGAGCTAGTTCTTGTGATGATGAACGATAGTTTGCTGTAAGACGTTCATTTTCACTTTCGGTTTCATCAAGACGACGTTTTAACATTGTATATTGTTTTTCATATTGTGCACTAATAAAATCCAGCTAGAGATTTTTTTTATGAAGACAAAATTAATAAATAAATCATAGAAAAATTCTAATTTAATTCTTTACAGACTTGATTCATAAGATGAGCACGTTCTTCAACAAAATATTTTATTTGATTGGTTGTATCAACCTGGACAAGAGCAGTAAGACCAGCTTCATGAAGTAAATGTGCTATATAACCACCTGATCGGTCATTGTTCAACGGTACTACAAAAAAATAAATTTTATAAAAGAACAAACGACTGAAATTGAATATGAAATTCCATCAGATATGCATTGATTTGTAAAATTCTTGACAATCAGAGGATTTGATTTTAAATCCGAAAAAGAAAATATTCGTAAGTAAATGCAATTTTTTTAAAAGATGTTTACTATCTAGGATAATTCCGTGAAGACAACTGAAATATTTAAAGAAATATATTTTTCGAAATATCTTACATGAAAGATTTGATATTGAAGAAGCACCTTTCGTTGCTTCTGTTATTGTTTCTCGTGGTTGTTTATCATGTTTGATTTTCGGTGTTTTAACATAACGTCTTTCAAAATGTTTATTACTTTCTTCATCTTCTTCACCAGTATCTCTTTCTGGTGTAGTAAGATCCATATTTTCTGTTTGATTTTTTTGTCGAGTTTTTGCATGCATTTGTGAATAATTGTCGGTTATAATCAATGTTAATAGTTTTCATGAGATCAAATTGTATTAATCACTAATTGATGATTTTTCTTCGTTTTCTTCTCCTATATATTTGTTAGCAAACCGCCTATTGACAAAATTGAACATCTTAAGTTGTTGCAAGGCATTTCTTTTTAGGTAGCGGACACACGAATGAAAGTATATAACAATGAAAACAAAATCGACAAAACTGAGTGTCACTCCTTGTTCATTTAAAAGAAGGAAAAAATTTGTATGTATGTACACAGAGATACGAAAGATGTTGTTCGATCAACGTAATATCAACATGCATCAAAAAGCAACGGAGAGGAAGCAAGAAGAATTTGTATAAGTGATCAATCAAAAAGAATAAAAAAAACCGAAAAGAGTGAGTTTATGTGGTGTTACTACTACCATATTTGTACAACAGAAGTTGTCTTTGCTTCTCTTACTCTATTCATTAAAATTATAACCTTGTTCATCTCAATTTTCGAAATAATTTGCATGATAATTTTGTTTTCCTCAAATATTTTTCTTTCAAGAAAAAAAAAAGCAACATTTCATATTGATCGCTTACTTTGACATGTTGACAACAATAATTACTTGAAAATTGTGAATATTTTCTTTTGAATAGCAACACTCGTTGATGGTATGAAACAGTAATAATCATATGTAATGTTTCTGGCAGAGAAACCAACAGCAAAAACAATAGAACAAACAAATTGGAAATGAAATGAAACAGAAAAGAATAAATAAAACGTTACTCAAATTTTCATTTTTTCGTTTTGCTTTTTACTCAAAATGGTTAAATCATCGATGAAAAAAAACCATGTAAGCATAAGTCAAATATTGTCTCTGTAAGAAGCTTGTAAAAACGTCGTTATCAAGTTAGGCAAAAAACAATGTCGAGGTGTTTGCAGGAGATTGCTGAAACGATGTTTACTAGATAGCATAGAAAGAACTCAGCTAATCGATCAATGTCAATTGGATGAAAACTTTATATTTATTGTGATCATGTAACCTGGTAGATCTTGTAGTGATGGACAGATAGATAGTAGACGAAACGGTTAAGGCTACGATTTATCGAAAGAAAACAAAATCTAACATATTTATCCGATTGCATCGTAATTTATTGTACACACTATTGATTAACTGTAGAACTCCTGTTGTCAAGACATGGTCGAGTATTGTTTAGAATAGAATCGAAATCTTTTCGATCTATCAAGAATTTATTTTCATGTTTTTCAACTTCATCGTTGACGAATACATCAATTTAATATGATAGTTACCTATCAAATAATTTTACAATGAATAAGCAATGTTTCGTAATTATAGAAGAGGAACTATGTTTGCGTTGAACATAAATATCTTGAAATTATTGAATGATATCTAGAATGTTCGTTTATATCGAATTGCTTGTCTTCTATTTGCGGAAGATCTCAGAAAAATTAATTATCAATAATAGGATATAAATTTCAATCATAGGAGTATAAAGTAACGATTTCATAGATATCATCACCAATGCCAGAATCTTCCGAGACTTTTCCCATGTACGATTTTTTTCTTGAACTTTTCTTATGAAACTATATTTCGTACTTTCTACAAAGATATAATCAAAATATGTAACATGAATCACTGTTTACGTAATTCAATTCATGAAATCACCTGTGTTGTTACTATCTAATTTTTTGAAACATCGCTTTCTCTGATTTGATACTAATACTAACGTTGTTGATTGTGTGAAGTATCGAAAAATTCAAAGATAAAACTAACATAGATATCTCTTGATATCCCATCAGAGAAAAATGAAACGTAATATTTTCCATTGTTCAAAATATTAATATTAATGAATATGAAAATTAGCATTAGAGTATTTTTTTGGGTAAAGGACACACTTGAACCTATATCTCTGAATACGTCAACGATTTTTGAGAATAAATCAATATGGTGATGATGTTTGATTCAACATAGTCATTTCGACCAATGATGACGCTGCATCGATCTTTATTTTCTTTGAGCATGTAGAAATTCACTCTGTATTTCGTACCCATCATTGGTTTCATACGTTGCATCATCAATAATATTTATTCAAAGAACAGTTTTGATAGGACTAAACTAGATTTAAATCGTAATGTTACTAATACAGTTTATGACATTCACATAATTTGATTTTTATTTCAACAAACTTAGTACTAGAGCTGTCATTTGTAGAACAGAAAGTTATTTTAGATACCGAGTTTAATGAATCCATGTTTAATACATTCATCTTGAAAACTAATCCGTCAATTTCGTAAGTTCATGATCAGTATTTTATTGGTATCGAAAAAGTTTCACGATAAGAATCGTACTAAAAAAAGTAAGTTTCTAATCTTTCATCCAGTCGAATCAATTGTCACTTGTCGAGAATTGATATTGAAGAACAAAAAGTCATTGAAAGATTATATCCGATCACTTTTTAGTGTCAGCTAACAAGTAAACACTAAAAAATTGACTGAAAACGACATCAATCCTGTTTATCAACCATAAAATATTTACATATAAAATTACAATATGAATACTGTTAGGTTATATCGAGCAAGTTTTGAAAATCTTTAAGACTTTGAAAGTAATACATCAACAGAAAAAGATGGCAACACAAAGCAACAGAGCTAGGCGTATGGCACTCACAGTCAAAAATTTGCATGGAAGACCACTGACTATTCAATCACTTTTGTGTGGAGCTCCAGTGCATGATAGCAGTCATTAAGTAAATTTGAAGTACAAGTGAGAAACTGCCATTGGTTAGTTTGATTTAACAATAGTAAAGACTTTTTACTGTATGCTATTTTATGAATGTCGAAGTCACTCGTCCGAACAGTGTAGAAATTAGTTTGTGAACTTTGATTGGACAAATTTCATGGAAAAAGACCTTAACAAGTATAGGTTTTTGTTGAAAACTGTCAAGTCTTCTGAGCTATTTTCTTCATGAAATAATAAGATATTACATCTGATTCTGCTTTTGAATCATATGCAACAAACAGTATCAAAAAGTAGCGGAATATGAAAAATTCCAAAAAAATCTATTCTTATTAAGGTGTTACTCTATGTTAAGTATTAACTAGAAATTTGAAAATGTGTTTCTCTAGTGTTTTTGAACGAGAGTACAGTATTGATTAGAAAACTCTATGGTAAAATATCAACATTTACGTAGGAATGAACTAATCTCTTCTTATGAGTAATGTATCTAATCAATACATGAGGCACGAGAAGAAAGGGAGAAAAGAGTATCCGATATTTGCTTGTTCTTTCTAGCCACTATACCGGGATATTCCCGTCAACTTGTACTACACTCTATAATACATATCAGCATTAACGTGTCTGTACCTGTACTGATAATTGTCAACGACATTAAGCGATTTTAAAAGCACAACCATGGTTTTGGCAAATTTTATTAATCGAAACAATCTAGAAAGTTAAATAGTGATTGCAATTGCATGGATATGCAATAATATGAATGATTATTTCTATCATGGATTTCAGTATGAATAGTATGCAATAAAAAGAACAGTATGACTATCGTCTATGAACAGTCTGTGGCTACACTTGTATTTCATTTTTCAAGTTTCATCCATCAGTAGATGGTCCAGAGGAATCATTGGAGATTATTTACTCATCTAGGTACATGACGAAAAATTACTTAGTATTCAAAAAATCACGATCTATAATTTATGTCCCGAATAGTCGTGGACTTAGCGACACATACTGAAATTTGTGAAGTGACGAGTTAATATGCCTAGGCATCGACAAAATGGTCATCGTTGTTCGAATGCCTTTTTAATGTGAGTGACTACATAAATGACATATTTGTAATTACATCAGTAATGATACAATCACTCTTCCGAAAAGAAACTAAACAAAATAGTGAAATGGGCGAACGATGGTTCTTATGAAAACGATGGCCTTCGATGCTGATGCAGATTCTATTTGATGAATATTCGATTCCACATCAAAATTCTTACTAAAGTTCGAAACGTACGATTACAAGCTATCAGATCGTTAATCAATAGTTTTCATTTTGAAATCGTTAGAAAAATATTGAAGATTATATAACGTGACTAGTATGAGACTGAAGAACATCTATAAAGTTGAGAACATCATTTTCATGCCTAGCTCAATCCCAATATTTTTGCTTTGACGAAATATTTTTGACTATCTAAAATCTTCTTAAAATTAAGATTCAATTAAATGATACACACATATGCTTTGTAGATTATCTCCTCATATTGAATCAGGATAAAATCTACTATACAGAAATCACTCTTCGGAACAACTGGAATACACGAAGTTGCGCTTGTCTAATAATAAAATTCAAATTATCTTCCCACTCCTTCTTTTAATGAAACATCACCAAAGACTGATATAAGAAAAAGAAACAAATCTTAAACGAAATTCGAGAAAAATAAATTTAATACGATCTTAAGGTCTACCTATAGAAAGCTTGCTTGCTTGCTTACTTACTTGCAATGCACATGACTCCACTAATGAAAAGAATATTGCTGTTCAATAAATATGACGCGTTGTTGAAAAGAGAGAATGCTATAGTAATAATAATGATATTCAATTGAGTTGTCTGTATCCTTGCCATTTCGAAATACATTTTTTCTGATGATGCTTCTTTACTTGAATTTATGTGAAGAGTTTTCGTTCGATACTTTTATGTCCTTGAGAACTAGATCGATTCAAACTATTGATATTTTTGTATGATATTATTATTTTTTTTAAGCATAAATGAAGTTATACTTCCACCATTACAATTATTTTTTAACAATTCGCCATATCATGGTAATTTAAAAGAAATGTTATGATTAACAATTAGCAAAAATTAACAATGAATCGAAAAAAACGAAGAATAATTGTTCCTGAAGTATAAAAGCAAAAGCAAAATCGAAATCATGCAGAGTGTAGTCATTATCTATAACCGTGCAGCATAAATTCCACATCCAGGCAGCGTTGGAAAAATACTTTCATTCGCCTTATTGGCTCGTTTAGTGTCTTTACTATTGATGTAAAATTTAGTGCGTACATTCGCAATAAAGCTTTCAAGATTCTCTTGCCGAACAAGTGAAACAGCACAACCACCCCATCCAGCACCTGTCAGCCGTGATCCAAGAGCACCGCTGTGTCTAAAGAAACAAGATTTGCTTTATTATTGTTCACAAAAATAAAGATTATCAGTACAGCGCCATGTAACTAAAATGTCTGTACTTCACAAATTCAAACTATTATCGACCTATGATATTTCATTATACAAATTTAAAATCTAAGACCTGAATTGAATTTATTCTACATCGTCACGCTGAATGAGTAATACATACCTCTTCTGTCTCGCATAACTTGGATACATTATTTTTTGGCACATTATTTTCATATGTATATATATACATACATTAGATGGATATTTTCATCAAGAATATATATCATTATATTATTAACATCCGTATTCTCAAACATAGTATGACTCTGCTATTTACTTAATTGCCAAAGAAACTATTGTATTGTTCCAAAAGGTCTGATATACAAAAGTTGATGTAATCTAAAAGTAAGATATCCTCTGTGTGCCATTCATCTAAGAATGTTCTGTTTTGACTTAAATTGATCAAGAATAAGATCATCCGGCTATCAGACACTAAAAATCAGATCGTATTATTAAGTGAAACAAAGAAAATTCAAAATCTTTGGACTAGCTAATGCGAAATTTACATTTATAGAATATTTTTGAAAATTCGAGAAAATTTCAATATTATTCAATCATTCGTATTATTCGCACGCCAGTTCTTTTTTGGTTACAAGAACGTACCCAATTATTTTTGTCTTTTTTCTTAATACATCCGATTCGTAGAATCGAAAATAGAACGTTGATTCAAATTTGCATCGATTTTTTTCTTTGACTTCTACAAGAAAATTGTATATACATACCGGCATATGTCAGTTAATTCATCAAGTTCATCACTGCTACATTCATATAATCTTGCACAACTGCTATGACTTTGATTCATTAATTCACCAAGTGTGTCAAGATGATCATCGGTATTTGAATCACATACTTGCTTAAAAAGCAAAACACGATTAGCTTCACTAAGAACATGTTTGATTCGTTTACATAATTCAAATTTTTGTTCTAAATAAAGTCGATTAAAATACAAAATTTAATTTTCAATAGAAAACTTTCATTCTACCTCGATTTATATTTCCTTTTAAACTAGTACTAATTAACTCATCTACAGTGACATTTAATAGGCCAGCTACTTCATCAAGTGTATAAGGTATTTCATGTAGTATATGCATTGCAAATTGTTCCAAATCATTTATTGTAAAACCAAGAGCATTTTGTAATTCTAATGGTTTACGAATAGAACGCCAATCGAGACTTTTTGCATGAGCCAATATCTTTTCAATGAAACGAAAATTGTTCAATAAAAAAACAACGGCTAGACAATATTTCTTTTTAGTACTTGTGTTGCTAATCGACATTCAGATACACGTATATTAAAATAGTCCGATGCTGCCTTATTAACTTCAGTCAAGGAATGTGTAACAACAAAAGCACAGCCAACTGGTAAAGTTACATCTTGAATTTTCAATGGATTGAAACTAATTAACATTGCCTACATGATAACAGCAACCGAGATGATTGATTCGAATTAAAAAAATATAATTATGTAACATACAGAACCACTACGTGCGAGACACGATGCTGCTTGATCCATACCACCTATGGAGAATATGAAACACGTTTGTGACGATGATTTCAATCAGAGAAGAAAAATCGTATTGAATTTACCTCCTTGTGTACCAATATATTTTTCACACTCAGCACAAAGCTCAGCTAGATCACTCTAGAAATACAAATGCAGTATAATAAAAGGTGGACTATAAAAACAAAACCAGCATTGAAATAGAAACCTTGTTAATATTGATGCCATTATGAATAACTGTTGTCAAAGCAGCACAAACAACAAACGCTGATGATGATGAAAGACCAGCACTACATGGAATCGTACCATCAATCAAAACTTTCATACCTGTGGAAAAGAATTAATATTTTCAAAACCAACCAGACTTACGTCTTCCGTATCATAGAAAGAATTTTCTTCAACGAATTCTCTTTCAATACCTTTTAATTTGATATCAGGAAATTTATCACGAATGCCTTGAACACCACATTTAAAATATTCATACCAATCAGATTTTTCATAGGAAATAGTAAAATTTTCTATGTTGAATGAACCCGATCTAACAATAAAAACGGTCGAGACATGCATTTCAACGTAAGCTATCCAAGATATCTCACGGAAATAATTCATTATTATTGTTCACGATCACTTCATTATTGTCACTGGCAGAAGAGATAGATACAATATCTTGATCGATAGCCATGGGTAATACAGAATAACCACAATAGTCAATATGTTCACCTTGAATAAAAATAAAACTCTACTATTCCTATAAAATTTCTCATTGAATATTACCAATAAGATTAACTCGTCCCGGTGCTCGACACAGAAACTGTGGTTGTACTCCAATAAAATCTCGCTTGAATTTTTCAACTAATTTTTCAAATCTTTCTTCACTTGAAAATAAATAATACACAATTAAAAATTCCTCAAAATCAAAGTAAAAACATACTTTGGATTTTGTGGAATTCCATAAGTGATTGAAATCGTATCCATTTCAATTTGTTTCTTTTTTCTTTACGTCAATTTAAAATCTAAAATTTGTCTTTTATGATCTTAACCTATGTTTGCTTTTATATATATATATATATACAAACACGCACGATGGCGGGTTTTTTTCTTTCAGTAATCTTTCATACATACAATAATAATTCGCTGCATGAAAGACACTACACACAAAAAAGTTACACATATTAAAGGGTTCAATCATATCGAGAGAAAAAAAGTAACAACAAAAAACACAATGACTTTTCATGTCAAAATAGATATAATATATATATATATATATATACATATACATATACAGAAAAAAGACAGCAATATTATTCATATATATTTGTTTGTTATTTTTCTAGATAGTTCCCTGTTTGATATCAAAAAAAAAAAGATAAACTGTTCCATGAAAGTAGAAAACAGAAAAAACAGAAAAATGAAATGTCCGGAATGAAATTCACTCCCTTTCTCTCTCTCTCTCTGCCTCATGGTAATCATTTTAATCATTATCATCATCATTTTAATCATCAGAATTCTTCTTTTTCTTTATCAGACATCGAAATAGACATACATTTTCTTTTCTTCATATTTTTCTTTTTTCGCCACATAAACAAAACACAAAAACAACCACCGGTACACAGAAGAAGAAAAGCTTATTGCATCAACAAAGCCATATTCAAATTACATCCCAATGAGATTTTATAGAAAACAAACAAACAAACAATATTTATAAGATATTTAAATATATATATGAATAAATGTATGCTATCGTTCTTTAGTTCGTTTTGTTGTAGAAGTTTTTGTTACAGAACATGTATCTCGCAATGCATTTCCATGATCAAGTAAATTAACAAGTAAACTGGATATTTGTGTCAGGTGTTCACAAAAGCATCGATGTCGTTGAATATTAGCCTAGAAAATTTGAAAAACAACAAATAAGATTAGTTCAATTTTCGATATGAAATTTATTCAGTTGTGTTAAGAAATTACTTAGTGACGAACTCTAAACGGAACTAACTATGACAATCTATTGAATTCTTGATCATTAGTTCAGTTATTCATGAGATGATTTTAGCGCAATAGTCAATCGTTGAATATTTAGAACCTAGAAGTTGGATTTAACATTTGCAAACGTAACACCATTCGTTTTTCTTGTCCTTAGATAGGTACATAGTTGAAGTTGTCCAATCATACATTTTTGAGTAGAAAACAGTATTTCAAATTGCCTAGTCTTTTCCACTCAACTGAAAAATTGTCTCATTAATTCATAATTATATCAATGCCAGATGAAGTCAGAAAGACAGAAAAAGAAAATTTTATACATGTTCGTTTACGAACGAAATTCTTTTCATAGTTATTCCCAATAAATTTGATGCCTATGATTCTTTGTTCAAATCGATAGAACATTGAAAGATTAACCTTTCGTCTCGACTATAATCTCTACGAGTTCAAACGAAAATGAAATATTCAATGATCTTACTTGAATTAAATCTTCAACTGTTGTCCGTATTGATTCATCGCCAATATCTAATGATTGCATTATATCTGACAATTGATTCTGCGTCACTAGCTCATCCTGTGTCTACAACAACAGCAAAAAAAAATAAATTGTGATTATTTAGGATGGATGGTTTTTTTTCTCTATTTGTTATTCTAACCAGATCAGATAGATATGTTGTCAGTCGATCAATGCGCCATGACGACCATGGTTCAATTAACTTTTTTTGTATAATATCAAGACTTTTTACAGGTACAGTTCGTTTAGCATCTAATTCAATGAAGAAAAAAACAAATATACATGTACATACATCTATAACATGTTTAAAAACAATATATTTCTTTACTCGTTCGAATTATATCTGAATATTTTTCATAATGATTTATTTTTGGTTTCCATGAAAAACGTGATACAAGCGTATTCATAGTTTTTGGACGATTTTTCGTACCAATCCAACGTATACCGGTATTTTTATCAATATAAACAAAATCTTTAAAAAAAAGTAAAAGAACGAACATGAGATAGTACATATTTTTGATCAAGTAGTTTTCTTTTACCTTGTGAAAGTCTTTTAAGAAGTTCATCATCAATTTGATCAATAATTATATCTGAAGATGTTTCATTTAATCGATCGTTGATTGATTCTTGCTTGATATTTTCATTCGATATCAATTCTTGATTTAGTTTCGTTATTGTACGTCGCTTTCGTGATAAGATTGTTGAATTTGATGTTTCAGTTGAATGACGTTTTTTGACTAAGCCACTGGTATCAACACTTATTGTTGATATCAATGGCGTTATTGGTGTTGTATTTTCCATAGAAAATTTCGATAATGGACGATGACGCGCATTGGAAAACTTTTTAATATTTGTTGGCGAATGTAACTGTTCATAGTGAGGTATTTTACTAGGTGGTTCGGTTGAATTGATTGGTTGACTAATAAGTAAGAGAAATCGAAATTTTATGAAAAGAAACTACATGAACTTCACTGAATATTTACTCTTCAATTAATTTATGTTTTTTAGGCTGTCGAATCGGTGTTGTCGTTGGTGTTATTGTTGATGTTGATGATGAGGAGGATGAAGATGGTGTAATCGTCGTAGATGGTATGGCTAGTGCTGATGATGCTTGTTGCGTTGATGGCTGTAGAGGAAGACGTGTTCGATTTTTCGTTGAAATTTTATTATGATGGACTGAAAAGAAAACGTAACAATATTGTAAATTTCATTGTCAGTAGATGTTGATCTTTATAGTTACAATTTTTGATTGTTGCTGAATCATTTAATTTTTCATCGGTTTGCATTTCACGAATAATTGGCGTTGTTATTGTTGTCGTTGTTGATTGATGATTGTTATTATGATCCATTGAACGTTGTGTTGTTGATATAAGTACAGATGATGGTGATGATGAATAAATGTGTGTTGTTGGAAGTGTAAATTGAACTGATTGTTGAGAAGAGTTTATTGATTCTGTAGTGGATGCTGATGGTAATAATTGCATATGAATATAAGCCTGATGTCCGGAAGAATCGAAATTCTTTGTTGAATATGAATGTTGATGTGGAACTTGAACATTTAAAGGAGTTAGAGGATTTTCATTTGTTGTTGGAGATGACAAACCAAAATGCATACTGATTGGAAAAGAACTAGTAGTATCATTTTTTTCATTTTTAATATGAGTTATATGTGCAGGATGAAGATGTTCGGAAGCTGATATTGAAGTGGGTATTAGTTGAACCGGTCGTGAAAGAACTTTCGCTAGAAAAAAGAAAAAGAATGCAAGATTTATTTTCGAAGTCGTTGATCATGACGTAAGAAAAGGTTTTTCATTATATGTGATTTATTCGTTTTTCGAAAATTACAATGAGTCCTATGTTTACTAGTGAACAGATGAATAATATATTCTACACTTTCGATTTTCTCAATAGTTTTATTCATTTGTTAGAATTTAGTTCTTTGCTGAAACTCTTTGTAACAACATTGTAAAACGCCTCATTAACAGCTGTCATCAAGTATAACTAACTCATGAAACATATGGAAACACTATCAAAGAAGATTAGTGACAAATATATGGAACAAAACTTTTTTTAGTGTATACAATACTTCTACACCAATAACATTCGTTTGTTGGCTACTGCCTCTTTGCAAGACTCTGGAAATAACGAATTACTTGAAAGGTTCTTATCCAATCAAAATAAACTTCAGTATAGTTATCATAGACTAATCGACGAAGTTCGCAAGGCTAACATAGAATTATTGTCATTGACAAGATACCTTCATATGAACTAAACTGACATTAATAACTTCGAGTAACAATTGACAAAGAAAAATTAATTATCTTTCTTATCGTAAGATTTAAATAAAATACTTAAGAAATTCGAAGAAAAATATACCGATGCAACAAGTTATCATGAATTTATCACAAGTTATTTATGGCTAAATTTTAAATATCTTTAAAGAAGAATCTCACGATAAAATCATATGTTTGTCTAAGAAATAACATAATGTGTAAAAAATCGACTTCATTTTTCGATGAAAAGATAAATTTTTATCTATAACCTAATATCAAAATAAGAAAAAAAATGAAATACCTGTCGGTAGGATTGATGATGGTGGGATGGAAACTAAAAGAATCAATTTTTTTTGTAGTTTATATAAAAAATTTAAAAAAAAAACACACGCTATCAATTTCAACATACAAATTTTTGTAGCTTGCGTTTGTTGTTGTTGTTGCCAAAAGTTAGCATTTGTTGTTGACGAATTTGTATTTTGTTGTATAACTAATTTTTGTGTAACATTATTCGTTTGTTTAATATTATTTGTCATGTTTGCTGGCGTACTTGATGATGAAGAATTCGTATTTGTGATCAATGGTTGTACCAGTGTAACACGATTTTTCGGTAGAAAAACTGATTGATTTGTATTTGTTGTTGATAATTTGTCAGTTGTTGTTGTTGTTGACATATCATTTGTAGATGATACTGTAACACTATTTAATGTTTGAATTTTTGGTGATGTTGTACCAGGCGGTATTAACGTTAATAACGATGATGATGATGTTGAATTTGTAAGTATTTGTTGTTTATTTACTGTTGTTGTACTGCTCTGTTGAGGATTAAATATATAGGTTTTCGATGTTGAAAAACCTCCATTTGTTGTAGTAGAAGATTTATCCGTTAATTGAAATTGTAAATTTGTTGGCGGTGATGATTTACCAGTTGATGTTACAAGTCGTATTGACGATGGTGTTGTTGTAGTCGTCGTTGTTGCAGAATTCGATGGTGATATATGTCGAACATTATTATTTGAATTGTCTAAATGTGGATCAGCTAAACGAGGATTAAAAATAATGCATATAAATTATGAATATAGTTTTCGTTTACTGAATGAAATCAACATACGGAGTGACAATTTTTTAACAATCGATAATGGACTTGCCACGCCGGGCATTGATATTGTAGGTACAAGTGGTTTTGGATGCTAAATAAATTGTAGAAAAAAATAATTTACATCAAAATAACATTAAATACAATTGAACATACCAATTTTAAACCCGAATAGATTAATGTTGTTGCAGTAGTTGTTGACAACGAAGATGAACAATCAGTATCGTTCGATAATTGTTGTTGTTGTTCGTTTAAAACATCACTCTGCATTGGTAATAATAATCGTCGGTGTGAACATATGCGGACTGTCATACACAAACTAGAAAATGAAAAACTAAATAGAAAATTTTATTTATTTACTAGTATTCTTATTATCTGAATAAGAATTGCCCAAAAACAAACGACAAGAGAAAAAAAAGAAATCAAGAGAGAGAGAGAGAAAGCAGCAACAGCCTACCCCAGGAGTGCAGTGATGTCTTTTGGCTACATATGCGCGAATAGTGAGAGAGAAAACGCATGAGTCTCTCGCTTTTTTTTCTTTCTTTCCTCTTCCTTTCTCTTCGCGTATGCGTTCCTTCCATCTATCAAAAGGTTTAGTTCGATAGTCGTTTTTTTCTTTTCTTTAGCTTGTGTTGTTTTCTCTTCGTTCGAGCTCGTCAGCGGTGGTAGCTATAGTCTATATATATATATATTAATGACAATCTCGGGCATCGTGCGTATGTGCGAGGCATGCCTGACCTACGTTGAATTGCATTATGATTGGACGAGAGGAACGATGTAGGAAGAAAAAGATTTGACAACGCAAAGAAAAGAACACAACAGTGCACTCAGTAGAAAATGTGTGTGTTTGAATGTCTTTTCTTTCGTTCAGTTTCTTATTGAGATAATAGGAAACAATCGATTTTTTTTATCAATTAAACATTTGTTTTTCATTTGAATATTAAAACTTAACCCATAGTTTCACGTCAGAACAAGTAACCAGCTGTGACTCTGTTTCACAATCTTCTTTCTATGTCTGTTCTTCTTTTGTCAAATCATTCTGATGTCGACAAGGAGAAGAAGCAGAAGAAGACGAGAAAAGTAAATGCAACCAATGTGCAGTTTTTCTTTTTTTCTTCTTATCGTCGAACGACTATTATTGCCATTGCATTTATTCGGTTGATGTGCTCGGACTCATGTAGACAGACAGCAACAGTCGACACAAACAAAATAAACGAAGAAGAATATGAAATACATGCATAGATAGATTCATATGATAAGTAACTAAAACCTCTCTGCATTAGTCTTCTTTTATTTTATGTTGAATTTTGACGATAAGAGAAAGAACTTGATAGTAAATTTTCACGAATACTTCGAGACATCAATGAAGAAACGATTTGTTTTTGTGGAATATAGATTTTGTACTTACGAATAATATGAAAGTTGGACCAAGGACAATGATTATTGATTGGAGTATAAAGAGAATATCAGTGATTTATGTGTGTGTATATAAAGCAAGTAAACGAATAGACTTTCTTTCTTCGTCTCTTACACATTAACAAGACGTTCGTATAATAATAAAGTAAAACTACACAAAAAAAAATGTATCTGTAAACAATACAACAAACACAAACTGCGAATCATAGAATAGAAGGAAATAACATTTTGATTGGTTGTGTTTTTTCTTAGGTATTTGTCGAAGCATTTATGCACTTTAAGTAAAACTCTGTACAAAATAGAAAATAATGTTTGGTCACATAATTCGAATAGAAAATTCTACTATTTGCGATTGATACGCAAATGATTCCAACTAAGGCTGGAGTACAGTTAATGATTTTTCATTGGCCAGTAGCAAGACGGCCTGCGTGTGCTTAAAAACGTTTGTGAAAGAAAAACGAATTTGAGTAATTTTGTTAAATTGAAATTTTTTGGAAAATATGGCTGTTGCACTGGACCAACAATTTAAGATAGTTAAAAAAGGAATCATAGAAGAGCGCGTTCCTGTTTTGGTAATTTCTGTTTCTTTTGAAAAATACCTTCACTCTTATTCCTAAATTCTCTTGTCTTTATAGCATGTATCTGGCATGGAACAACGTTATTTCGTAACTTATGTTCCGTTATCAGCCGATGTGGAAGATAGTGCAGCTATTGAACAGTGGATTGAACGGATGACATTTATACGTGATGATTTAACATGGTTATTACAGCAAAATCATGCTAAGTTTTGGTGTGAAGTTAGTATTCTTTGAACCGATATTGAATTTCTCGAAAATGTTCTATTCGATTAATAAATAGGCTGCATTCAATAAAGATTTTCATTGCATGTTTGATTCTTATCTGCGATATGCACCACGGTTAATATTCCTTTCATCTTTTCTCTTTTTTTGTTTTCTTGTTGAAAATCACTTTGTTTTCAGACCGCAACGAACTCTATCAATAAGTAATTCTTCTTCGATTTTGAATTGTAAAGAATTAGAAGATCAAATTTCTCGTTTAATGTTCATGTGTATTCTTCGACTCTCGACACATAAAGAATCATCAGTATGTTTAAATTTTTTCATTCTTTGTTTTTTTAATTTTATGTTAATGAATTCATCTAGGAGAGTTTCTTTACACCACAAGGATTTGCAGATGTTATTTATGATAATTATATATTCGATGTGCCACGTTTATTCGATATATGTTCATTGTATGCCATTGATAATAAAGATTTATTAAGTAAAATGATTGGAAATATTTTTAAACAACAAGAAGGTTATACGAAAGATCTCGCTGTTGCTATCAAATCGATTATAGATGTAAGTTATAAATTAGATTAAAAAACTTGAAATTGAATTAATAAAAAAAGAAATACATAACTCGTTCATATCATATACTTTCAATACGATTAGATCACTGTAACACCAAGAAGTGTTTTATTCATGGAAACATGAACGTATCTCTTAGATATACAATCGTTCATATTAGATTTGTTAAAAAATGAAAACTATGAGTAGATTTTTGTAAATATTCTTAAATCTGTTTAAAGTATATTTGGAAAATATGTTTTATTTTCGGAGAACTTCTCAAATGTTATTAAGACACAAGAAAAGTAAATTTTTCTAACAGGATTATCGAAAAAAAACTGAATGATTCTCATCGATTCATATTATCTGAAACAAAGTATTGATCGACACATGACAGCACTGGAATTACTTCTAAAGATTCTTCTCTGATAACGATCTAATGTAATTATCTCAACTCAGCTTATAAGATGAAGTCATATAAAGAAAAAAATTCTTCCAAAACTTCAGAAACGTATTATGAAGATACATTAGAAAGCGCTTACTTTAAAAACATCTCTGTTTCAGAAAGAAATTACTATATTCAAGAGAAAATTCTTTTGAAAACTGAAACAGAACAAAACGACTCTGTTTAATGTTATGGCCGAACTTGAATTTCATAGGGTTTCCGCAATTGAGTTATAATTTCATGAGATAAAAGGAAGAAAGTGAGACTTTATCATGCGGTGATCTGCTCTCTTTGTAATTGATGTATCTATCTATTATTATCAAGTTCTGTTGCATATATTTGTGATCAGTATCGTGCATTACAAATTCCTTACATATATCTGTAGCCTCGGGTCAAGCTATGACATATGCTAACATCATAGTTGTAGCTGTAAGTGTACAATCTGAATTACATCAAGGGACGTTTTCATCGAAGAACCTCGATGTTCTAGGTTGGCTCAAAGATGATTTGCAGATTTCAGGACTAAGAGAAAGCAATTTCGTGTTTTTTTTTGATCAAACACCCGAGAGAAAATCTCGATTTAGATAGTTTAAGAATTTCATTTCGAAAATTTTCCAGAATAAGCAAATTCAAACATTGATTTCAGTAAAATCATACTCTATTCGATATTGTAGGTGATCACAAAACGCGTAAGAGTATTTCATACTCAAAATGGTCCGAAGAAGTTAAACGCGACGACGAAAACATCGAGCACAGAAGAGCTTATTGATTTGCTCTATTATACTCTTGATTTAACTTGTACAATTAATCGATTTTTTTCTGTCTATCCACCGGGACGAATGATATTTTTTCATGAAGATTTTCATTTAACGCAAGTATGCTCGGCATAGAATAATGCATAACTACGAAAATGTGTCCTTTTTTTTATTAGATTAATTCATTTATTTGGAACGTTCTTACGCGTCTATGAACGAGAACAACAATCAAATGACATATCTGATCATAGGTATGATTTAGCAAAGAATGGTATCGAATTTTGGAAAATTTTTACTCTGAATTCTCTTCCGGAGTTTAGAAAATTTTTATTCTTCATTAAATATCAGAGAATTTTCTATTCGAATCCTACGATTTATTAGTAACATTTGAGTGGACGAGGGGTGCAACAAATTCAAATCTTAGATTCACATGTATTCAGTTTTATTTTCACTATCCGGCAGTCGCATTAGACTTCGTCTAAAATTACAAAAGTCTCTAAGATTTGACAAGATTTTATGGAAAAGTTTTCATTATTTTGAACATTTTTGATTAAATCCTGTCAAATATTAAAGCTCTTTTTAATTTGAGAGAAATCTAGTACCACTATTGAATAGATCGAAAAAGGTCGAATACCTATGAATCAACGATACGATCAGGTTTGGGAGGTTTACCCAACCCAGGTCAAATCAAAACAAGTTAAACTCGAACTAAAGGTTGGGTTTGGATTTAGTGCATACCTTCAGTAGATCGGTATTACTGGGCATGTACATCAGCGGGTTACTTTTTGAAGTAGAAAAAATAATCAGAGAAAATCAACTTTGTTTTTTACAGAAGCCGTCATGACTTAGCATCCATGCTGTTGCATGAATATGTGTTGTACATGATATATGAAGCTCAGTGACGCTGAACAATAGAATGATTTGGAGTTAGTTACTAATGTGGCAATCTATGTTTCGTATCATTTGCCTCTTGGTGGCTTGTTAACTATTTTCAAGTACATAGATTTGCTGTTGTTGCCAATGCTATTTATAGAATAAAGGCGTACAGTTGAAACCCAATCGATATTCTATGTTTAAGTTTCTGTTAAAAGTTTGCTTCTACGAATGATTAGCATGATTTACAGTACTCTGCTGAGTTTTTGATTTCAGTAGAAAATTCTTAGAAATAGTATGTAATCAAATTGTACAACAGTTCTAGAATCTCATGTGACTAATTAGTTTTATGTTCTATAAAAACGAAGGATGCCGATGAGCACTACAAAACACATCAACTATTTACAAGATTTCGACTTTTGAGAAAAATTAATAAGAATCATTTGAGACTAAGCTGGAGATCAAGTAATCCACATGACTGATCCTCATCTTAAATAGACCTAAGAAGAATACTTTTGTCAGTGGATCTATATGCTTCATCCTGAGATAGAAGTTTTTTTAATCTCCACTGCTACTTCTCAATGATATGGTCTTGAAAACTACGAGCTTGACTTGGTTCTTCTCCTATGTGAAAGAGATAGTGATTAAGAATGAAACTTGACAAAAATCATGCAATGAGAATCAAATATCTGTTGATAAAAATAGACTGTGTACACGTTAATGTAGACTCTTACAAAAGCGAACTTGTCACGTTGAATCAATCGACGAAATATATTTTTACTAGTTTATTCAAATAGATCTTTGGATTGATTATTTTTTGAAAATAACAGAAGCTTTACTATGTTCTTTAGGAGAACGGCGTTCAAAAAAAAATTATCAAGTTTATTTATTTTCTTCTAGCGATGTATTTGAAGAAACAAAATATGAAACAATTACATTGTTCAATGATCTCGTTGCATCGTGTTGTATAGATCCATTACTTGTTAATAAGTAAGATTATTTTCAATCACATTTGAGTTGAACGTTTAACAAACGTTGCTCTATATGTTTTTCTATAGAAATAAATCAGAAAATGTCGAATCAATCAATAATATATTTTCATTATTGATAAACGAAAAACGATTTCTTGCTGCATATGAAGATTATTTTAGTCTCTGTCAAGATATTGATATTGTCCATCAAGTTACACAACGTTTGTAAGAGAAAATATACATGATACATATTTATACAAAAAATTTTATTCATTATACATTTAGAGATGATCAACAAATAAAATATTATACAGATGGTGTCAATCAAGCTATTGAAACTTATGGAACACCATCTTGCAAACGAAAATTAGCACCTATGAAACCACAGGTAAGATACTTCAGAAGAAAAAAGAAGATGATTTTCGTTTCATAGTTGATAGTGGAACACTTAAACGTGTCGTAGAAAACTTGTCTACCTATGAATTCGTTTTCTTCTGTATCGAACACGTTTCAATATTCATTATTCGATTCGATACTTGAAACGTGGCGAATGGATATCGTAAAAAGAAAACATTCTTGTTTTTTACCTCACGAAATTATTACAATTCCTTACAGCAAATAGGTTTTGTGAAATTTTTGTGTAGGCCAGCTGCGATCTTGTTCTATAATGACATTTCAGTACGTTTCTATGCATTTTTGCTACTATCATATGTAAATGATACAGACGAAAAATATACCTATGATTCTATGTATTGTACTTCTAGTTGGCATTAATTACAAGAAATAAGCCAACAGGTCACATTTGTTATTTCCTACATCTGTTGGTACAAACAGAAGCATTGTAATTTGATAGTAATACGCAATTTCTCATGTTCGCAAGACCATAGTTGACTCCCTTCTGTGAACATCTCTTAGATAATGTCAGATGGAAAATTCCTTTTTTGAATTTTCTATGATAATAATATTCAACACTTAAAGTGTAGTCAAAGTATTGAGTCTATTCATGGAAGGTACTTGAAATCTATTTTCCTGACGAAATAACTTAGAATCAGAGAACATTGTTTGGGTAATAATTAATTAGAATTTATTGAAAATTGCACGATGGGAAAAATTAAAGTTCTATCGTTTCATGATCAAAAAAATTGGATATAAGAGTAGCCAAAATATCGAATTAGATGTCGTAACTACAGCAGGGGTCGCAGCGGCCTATGCTTGATAATCAGGAAAATAGGCAGGACACATTTTAAAAAAAGATCAAGATTCTCGATAAAAATCAGGACGTTTAAGTCTTCTCATAGTACTACTATTCATGATGAAAGCTGCACAAAACTATGTCCATCAAGGATAGCTCATTGAAATTACTAGATTATATTTCTTCGAATACATGTTTCGAGTTCTGTTTTTTCCTTTACGGTCGTTATCTCTAAGTATGTATTGTGTATGCGCTTTCTTTTTCTCAGGCATGTGGCATTGAGGACGGGATACCCATTTCGATTGCATTGCCATTCGTTTCTAATAGAAATTGGATTTTTATTAGAAAAATAGTCGTAAAAAGAAATAAGAAACAATCGTATTCTCTCGCTTTTAAAAATTCTATATCTATCTTTTCAACACTCAAAACATTTCCCTGCATCACACCTTCTTCCTTCACTCCTACTTTTTGTTTTCTTGCTATCTCTGCTCCTCGCACATATAAACCAACCATTTTATAGATAATCAAATAAAAGCGTTTACAAGAAAATTTAGTAAATAGACTGAAATGTTCAAATTAGGGATACAAGATTTAATCCAACTACGCATGGTCCGAGACCGAATGATAAAAATATCAGCAAAGTACAGTTGATAATCACTAATGATGAAATAGCTGCTTTGAAAAAATGAATTAATTCGAAATAATTGAAACTCATACTAATTACAAGAAAAAAAGTCAACACAATAAATAAAAATTTGAGTGCAATCTTTCTTTTCATAGAAAATGCTCAATAAATATTTCTATGAAGTGTTTAGGAAACGTTGAGTATAACAGAATACGACTTCAAAATTACGTATATGCGGACCTACGGAGATAAATCTTAAAAACGTCAGGAATGTAGTGTCACTGCGAGGCCTACTACAGCCTCAAAGTTAAGATCATTGATGAATGATTAATTATAAAATAGAGCTTAATTCTACAGTATACACGAAAAATTCTGGGAAATTCAAGAATGGCTTCCCACAAGTCTATATTTCATTTGAATCAAATTTTATTTATGTATATGAGAAGCGTGTTAATTCATTAATCTCTCGTATTATAACATGCAGACGTAACATTTCTGATTTCAATATAAAAAACAAAAAACCTAATCTAATCTATGCATTTACTTTTAACTAGAAATACATATGTGAATTGTTTATGCCATCAAAAATACTAGTTTCACATAATTCTGGTTTTATTGGTAACCATGTACGTATATTCCAGAAGTTATTTCTGCTTGACTCATTTCGTTCTTTTTCGTGTTTTTTTTTGTATTAAAATCAGAAATTTTACGTCTACATGCTATAATATGAAAGATTAATGAACTCACACACTTATCATATACATAAATAAAGTTTAATTCGAATGAAATATAAAATTGTGGGAAACCATTCATGAATATCCAAAAATATTTTGCTGAGACTTTCAATTCTGATTCTACTGTTAAACGGCTTGATGAAGATTTCACTGTGATTGTAATTGATTCCAAAACAAAACTTATACTATATGAGTATCTCTAATAAGATGTGTTGTTCCTATTAAAATACCAATATCAAATAAATAGCACCTTGTATTTGCTGAGTGAATTGAATTTTCTCAATATTCTCCTTCAAAATGAATCTTTCACTAAAGTTTTGCTTTCAAATCAACAGGACAGAGTTGAATCTATTGAAACAATAGGACTAGCATTACTCGCAGAAATTCTAATCATAGTCTTTTGATAACTTAATTGATATAAGATCTCGCAAGGAAAATATTATTTTATGTTTTATTCCTTTAGTCATCAGAAGCATGTGCTACAAGCCTGATTTCAATGAAAAAATCAACAGATCCAAATGTTCACAAGATTCAAGATTTGTTTCCTAACTTAGATGAAAAATATATTCAAGTAAGTTTAACACTCTAAAAGTACAAATTAGTGACAAGAAAACAGACGGCAAAAATCATTTTAAAAGTTTTAAACCCATTTTATCGGAAAAGTCAAGTGTTTTAAGTGTTTCTTCAAAAGCTTCAAGTGAAACTGTTGAATTGGGTTGTTCGTCAGTAAATTCTCCGAGTACTTTTTCTGCTATGATCGATGCATCTTCATCACTAACTTTACCAACCTATTGAAAAGTAGAATAACATCAATATTGAAACAAAGATTCTTATCGACATACCATCATTTTCAGTGTTTCTTTTACATCTTCTTTTGACAAACGCCCATCTCTATCAATGTCGTACATCTGAAATTAATAACAAGTTATTGAAGAAAGACAGCAGCCGAAATTAATTTCATCATACACGAAACATAAATTTAATTTTGCGTGTTTTTGGTGTATCATCTGGAGAATATTTAACATTTTCAACATCAGTTGCTGTAGATGATCCCATTTGAGGCGTATTATTCCATGTCAATGTTTGAACAGATGAACGGCGTTTTCCATGATGATGATGACGATGATGAGGGTGTTCATGTCCACCTCGTTCACATTGACTAAATGTGCTCATGAAATTAACAAACTGTGTAAATGTTAATCTTTCATTTGAGCCGAAATCATCCAAAATAACTTTAATTAATCGAGGTGCGATAGGATTTTCATCGAATTTCGGTACACGACCAAGGTCATTACCATCTAAATAACCTTTATATCCTTTTGTATCGCCTCGACCATCGCAATCAAGTTCGTAGAATCGTGTCCACAATGAAGTGATTTGCTTTTTTGATAGGCCTGTTGAAATTCGAGTATATTAATTGTATTTAAAAATGTTTTAAAATTTCGTTTACCTGTATTATTTATGATTTCATCAACATTCACAGAGTCGGGTATGGAAGGTCTACCGCCCATTTCGTCTGTTTCAATTTTCGTATGTCTAAGATTAAATTCTGTATATGAAATGGCGAGGGTGCTCTAAATGTCAAGCATACTCTTTTTTTAACGAGAAAAAGAATAATAGGGATTATGTTTTTTTTCCGAATACATACAAATGCATGTAGTGGTGCATTCAATCGTTATTATCATTGCTACCTATTCAAGTAGCTGCGATGTAAACGTGAGAGTATTCGTTAAGAAGAACAAGAAAAATACCACGAGAGAGAGAGAAAGAAAACAATTCTTTTTCTTTTCATATGAAATATAAATGATGCGAAGCGAGAAAAGACATACAGCCGAGAAAAAGTTCAGACGATTCTCGTCATAGTTGTAAAGAAGACACCATATCTTTTAACGGTATTATGAGATGACTTGGAATTTATGATTATTAGAAAAAATCAAGATGAAGCACTTTTTTTGCATCCTCAAAAGAAAAACAACACGAGCATCAGCATATTGTATGAAGTAGTCACGTTCGTGAAGCAGAGCTGTCTGATGCATGCTTCTGCGAATATCTTACTGACTTTGTTTTATTTAACCAATTATGAATAGGAAGATGTCAAATACAAAAGCAAAACGATATAGAAATTATGAAGTGTCATAACCAAATACAATAGTTATTATCGATTCTAGCATATAACAGTTAATAATCAGCTAAGGGCTTTCTGTTTCTTCTTTTGTCCATTCTATTTTCCACGTTGCTATTGTTATTAGAGAACACATCTACACATAGAAAAACAGAAAATTAGCTAGGATTCATGTCACAAACAAATGAGAAGACATTTCCTCTTGTAAACTCTAACTGCTGTCAATTACTAATGACGAGAAAATAAATCTAATAAATTATGAATCATTCTACTATATAGTTAACAAGAAGATATAAATAACATTAATAATCCATTGTGTATGTGTCTAGACTTGTCTTAATCATTACAATAACAATACTGAACATCTAGTTAATGCTCTAGTCGACAATGCGGTACCTGAATATCTGAAATCTGAAATACCAACAGAAAATCCGTTCACAACCGTTCAAAGTGAAAATGAACAACTATTTATTAGTAAAGATTCATCTTTACTTGAGCATCGTTCAAATATCTATGATAATGATGAATTTGATATATTTAACCGTGGCGGTATTGATCTCGACAGAATACATCGAGGGAAAAAGTTCGTAGACAAAGAGAACTTCTATTTTCTCTGGTAATTGTTACAACACATATATGTTCATTGTTTTAGAACAAGAGATTCACCGGCAGATCTTGATGACAAATCCCATCTGGTTGGAATGACTGAGCACTATGCTCGTTTAGGTCTTGTTTTAGATGAAACAGATGGAGAATAAGACGATGAATACGATGATACTTATGATGATGGAATTGTCAATGTTAAAGATAATTATGATACAATCGATAATGAATTAGACAAGAATGAAAATAGGTTTGAGCATGGATGAAATTCTTTTTCTTCTGTTAAATAATCATTGCTGTTGCACATTAGATTATTCGGAAAACCGCTTGGACATTTTCGTCAACGAAAAGATGATGACGATGATGATGATGAAGAAAACGATGA
>OENT01000093.1:202554-222665 GCA_900239685.1 Rotaria macrura | reverse complement strand
TAAATTAGATTCAATTTACAGAAAGCGTGTGTATGTCTTAATGCATAAGTGTGCTAAATCATTGTAGTTTTAGAATTGGCGACTGAATCATCGAACACTAGACCACGGATCAATAAAAACACATTGAATGAATGTATGGTATGTATGTTTAACCAATCAGATTTAGCTAAGTGTTCCGTAGAGGCAGTTGTCGTATTAATAATAAAGCAAAAGTTTAACTGTTGACATAAATTTTTCGATTACATGCCGATGAAATCTCTTGCGCTTTTGTACATCTCCTCACGCTTGGTTACTGTAGCCAGCTCATCAATCAACAGAGAAGCAGGTGTACAACTGTATTCATACTGTGGAAGTACAAAGCGTCGTCTATTGACAACCATGACCTCATCAGATGATGAATCGGTAAAAAATAAGACATCTGAACAAAAGGATAGCTTCTTATCGAAACGTTATATCGGTTTAGAAAAGAATGTTTGGTAAAAGAATCTTGAGAAAGATGTTTTCTCCTAAACTAATTTACATTATGACACAAATTTCTTTTTTTCTGTAAGGGTTGAATTCACAACATTGGCTGCACAACATAAAGCTGTTAACCTTGGTCAAGGTTTCATAGACTATGAACCACCACGATATTTTCTGGATATCTATGATAAATTAGTTCGTGAACATAATGTATTCTTACATCAGTATACACGTGGTTTTGTAAGTTTATTTGGATTAAAAATTTTCCGTCGATCTTCATTGATATAGTAGGGTCATCGACGACTAGTCGAAGCCATAGCAAATTTATATTCATCGTACTTTAATCGAAAACTTGATCCATTCAATGAAATTCTAGTAACTGGTGGCGCCTATGCATCACTTTTCAATGCCATTCATGGTCTTGTTAATCTTGATGATGAAGTAAAGTTCTAGAATAGATTTTCTTCTAAAATTTTCGTATATCTGTAGGTGATTTTAATTGAACCATTTTTCGATTGTTACGAACCAATGGTTCGTTCAACTGGTGCAACAGTTCGATGTATATCTCTTAGACCAGTAGCTTTCTCAAGATTTCATTCCTTTCAATTAGCTCAATTATTTATTCTAGAAACCGGAATCATTAAAGCAAGATATATCATCAAGTTCAGATTGGGCGCTTGATAAAAATGAATTAGCCTCGATGTTTAATTCGCGTACACGTCTTATTATCTTGAACACACCAAATAATCCTCTTGGAAAAGTATATTCTTTTCATGCGCAGAGAACATATATACATAGACGGACTTTATTTTGTTTTCAAGGTATTCACATTGGAGGAACTTGAATATATTGCATATTTATGTCAGAAACATAATGTTATTTGTATTTCCGATGAAGTTTATGAATGGATAACGTACGATAATAGTAAACCACATATACGTATAGCTACCTTACCTCATATGTGGCAAAGAACATTAACGATAGGAAGTGCAGGTAAAACATTTTCATCAACAGGTCTCAAATTAGGATGGACCATTGGACCAGGACACTTGATTCGTTCATGTCAAATTGTTCATCAAGTAATTTAAGAAAAGAGATTTTTCGTTCAGAACTTCTTACACATTTTTTATTAGCATACGGTATTTATTTGTGCGACACTCTCTCAAGAAGTTGTTGCACGCTGTTTCGAATATGAAATAGAACGTTTGAATTCTTCGGAATGTTACTTGAAGTCGGTAGCTAATGAATTTCTCGAAAAGCGTGATAAATTAGCTCAAGCTTTGAAAGAATGTGGAATGAAACCTATCCTACCGGATGGAGGTTATTTTATTTTGGCTGATTATTCACAATTTGGTATGTTTGTAGAATACGATACTATTATCGGCAACGACTAGTGTTTATATTTAAATAGCTCATGATGATGATGATCGATTTCAATCAGAAGAAAATGATAAAAAAGATTTTAAATTTGTTCGATATTTAATAAAAGAAAAGGTGAATGAATTAAGAATTTACAAATAGAAAATTAAAAACAAATACATTTAATTATTTTTAGCAACTTGCAACAATACCTTCTTCAGCTTTCTATACGAAAAGTGATCAATATTTAGGAGAAAATTATATTCGATTTTGTTTTGCTAAAGTAAATTGTAAAAGAAAAAACATGGTTCACCTTTAGTTATTTCCATTAATTTAGAAAGTCGAAACATTGAATAACGCAATTGATATTCTTCAAAAACTTACAAAACGTGATGCTTAAATATTATCTTCGTTCATTCATTATGGATCTATCGCAATAGTTTTGATTCTGTTGTATCATAGAGTGGAAAATTCGCTTCTTTCATTTATTCGATGATAAAAGTATCATTTTGTAGAATTTAATAAAGGAAAATCCTTCGATCAACTATAGAAATATAGAAAAAAAAATTTTTCAGACAAAATTTTAGAATGTTCACTTTTCTACATCAAGGATGTAGATTACTTTAAAGAATGAAGTTCTCAAATATAATGGTACCTTTTGAATACAAAGTTAGGTTTTCGTCGCATTTCTAAAGACATGTGAACTCTTTCGAGTATTTTTCATCGTACTCTTTTACAAGAGTATTCGTACCTTTTACTATTCTTGTGTACTATGGTCGTTGCAAGTTGATCATAAGCCAAAAGAAACGTTATAATATCTACAATGCTGCCATCGAATCAATGTCCTCCAGTTTTTCTTGCATACAAATATCAAGTGGAAATTTGAAGGACGTAATGTTTTTATGGTATTTCAGTAGAGATTCATATACGCTTGAACTACAGATCGTCTTGAACATTTTAATTAATCATCAAAGAACTTGAACCATTAGTTTATCGAACATGTGGTGCCTCTTGACAGCAATTCTCGTATGAAATGCTAATTTAAACTTTTATACAAATAGTTTTAGTTTATTAAAATCTAGATTATGTATGTACTCTCTAACCTGAAAGTAACACATCATCTAGAGCATTATGACGATCAGATATTTTTATTGCATACAAGAAAATTTTGAATATTACAATGTGATTCCAAGATTCATTGAATGATTCATCACTTGCAAGGATAAAAACTTCAATGTACTATTTTTTTCTTCGTACAACGATGCAAGAAAAATGTTCTTGTTTTTATGTCGAATAGCATTAACTGAAGCAAAACTCGTCTGGTCAATCTTCGAATTCAATTAAACCTATCCAAACATAGACGAATCGCAACACTTGTCGTAGATCATTTGTCAAACCAAACATAATTACTTAGAATATACTCAATGTAAGTTAGAAACTTTGACCAACATTATCTTATTACTTCAACTTTTTACTTGTGCATATTCAATTTAAAAATAAATGTTTACTCACGATAATCAGTCAAACACGATATTCCTACGCATAAAATAAATCTGTTTTTCAAATTTTAATTATGAAGTCGATGAATGTATATTTAAGGATAAAAAGACATGATGAATCGTTCGATTTATATTTGACCGAAGTCGACATATTTGCATCTACTGGATCAATACCATATTGATTAACAGCGCAAGTTACTTTTACTATTCGGATAATTACATTATTACATTCGGCTTGCACATCGTACATATTTATTTTTGAAGAGGATGTACGTATACGGCTCACAGCTGTATAAGAACAACAACAAAAATACGTTTTATCTTCATTTTATTTGAAGATATAGACGATGACAAAAATCATTTTCTTCATCGTTGTCACAGTACTATTTTGCATTACAGTTGAACATTGTCAAGCAAAAGAGCATGGTACATCTTAAGTAATTTCAGAGAAAAATGATCTATTCTATATTTTCAATGATTGTCTAGACTCACAAGACCACCAAAAGGAAATAAAACGATTAAAACCAAACATACCATCTGCTCACCAAGCACGTATGCGTCGTCAAAGTGAAGATGCGTCAATAAACGTGGATACTGCTGCAACAGTTCTTTCAATTCTTCCATTAGATCGTATAGGTGCTATTGTTGGTCAAATAATGTCGACTGGTCTTAAAGAAATGTTTAATCCAGAAGTTGGAAAAAAAATTCTCAATGTTGTAGAAAATCAAGCTCCACTATTACTAACATCACTTTTTAGTAATCTTTTTACTACTCTAAGTCTTCCAGGGAAAGTACCACCAAAGCCAAGTACAGCGACATCAGCGACATCGGCAACATTAGTGAATAATAGTGCTGTTCAGCAATTGAGTAACATTTCAACATCAGACATAATAAATGCTATTCGGAGCCCAGCACCAAAATGAAATAGACCCGCTAAAAAGCACAATTTTTAAATATACAGACAGAAAACAACCGAATCATACTTACATTTTTAATGATATTTTCAAATAAAATGATTATGAATTCTATTTTCATTAAAATAAACTTGATCATGTTTACTGAAACAACATTTGGAGATTTAGAAGATACTTTAAGAAATCCATGCAGCATGATGTCCACTATGCCACACTCACTGTGTTCTCTTTTGCCCCTTGAATTATTGAAAAAATTTTTTTGTTATTTATTGATGTTTCAAGATTTGTTTGTATTTTTGTCGTAAGAGTTTTTCTACAATTTTTAGGCCTCGCAGCGACACTACTCTCCTGATTTTTTCCTAGCATTTTTAAGTTGTCCTGATTTTCCTGCTCTTGATTGGAAATCCTGATTTTGTCTTGATTTTTTAAGATTTATCTCCGTAGGTCCACATTTACGTAATTTTGAAGTCGTATTCTGTTATACTCAACGTTTCCTAAACACTTCATAGAAATATTTATTGAGCATTTTCTATAAAAAGAAAGATTGCACTCAAATTTTTATTTATTGTGTTCACGTTTATTCTTGTAGTCAGTATAAGTTTCAATTATTTCGAATTAATTCATTTTTTCAAAGCAACTATTTCATCATTAGTTATTATCAACTGTACTTTGCTGATATTTCTATCATTCGATCTCGGATCATGCGTAGTTGGATTAAATCTTGTATTCCTAATTTGAACATTTCAGTCTATTTACTAATTTTTCTTGTAAACGCTTTTATTTGATTATCTATAAAATGATTGGTTTATATGTGCAAAGAGCTGAGATAACAAGAAAAGGAAAAGTAGGAATGAATATAGAAGATGTGATGCAGGGAAAGGGTTTGATTATTGAAAAGATAGATATAGAATTTTTAAAAATGAGAGAATACGATTTTTTCTTATTTCTTTTACGGCTACTTTCCTAAAAAAAACTAATTTCGACTAGAAACGAATGACAATGCAATCGAAATGGGTAACCGGTCATCAATACCATATGCCTGAGAAAAAGAAAACGCATACACAATACATACCTAGAGATAGCGAGCGAAAAGAAGAAAAACAACTCGAAATATGTATTTGAAGAAATATAATATAGTAATTTCAATGAGTTATCATTGATGGGCATACTGGTGTGCAGCTTTCATCATGAATAGTAGTACTGTGATAAGACTTAAAATGTCCTGATTTTTATCGGAAATCCTGATTTTTTTCAAAATGTATCCTGCCTATTTTCCTGATTTTCAGACATAGAACGCTGCGACCCCTGAATTTAAACTTTTCTAATACAAATTAGTCAATTCGTGAGAAAACTTCTCCAGTTGAATACATATTCATCTCCCTACCAATTACTCCTGGCCTCAAAAACTCATGAGATCCCATGGATGACTTCGACAACACTTCTCACTACTCTTATAACAATTTTGCTAAACTAACAAATTACCAGTGATCTAAAACTTCTTATTGAACTGTCGAAGCTGCCAGCAGTGATCAACATTAGTATATCAACAACACACTCAATTTTCAACATATTTCGTTCGTATTTTAATCATCAAGTATTCTAATTTGTTTAGTCCCAGGAGATTCATTCTGGCAATAGAGCTCGACTAGATCCGATCTAACTCTATGTGGTTTCATCAAGATCGCATAGAAAAATCTTCAGATTCCGGATTGAAGACCTACAGTAAGGTCCGCAGCATCGGAACTCGGTGATTTCCTTGAGTCGAAATCAGGGAGCAAGGATTCTGGCAACTATCGTCAGGATTCAATCCATCTTTCATGAATATGATGCAATCCTGACAAATGTAAGTGACCTGGATAGTCAACGTATACAACTTGTTAGAAATTCCCTAATGAACTCGAAAGATTTCAAAGACAAATTTTCAAAAACTTCTGAATTAAATACTTATGTGACTTGAATAATATGCAATAGAACACTATGGATTTTTCTTGACACATCTAAAGATGCTCGTCAAGTTCTGTTCAGAATCGACCGGAAACGGAAAGAAGGAATCGATTATCGGAACCGACATTCAGATATAATGTCGAGTTGTCAGGAACTCGATGTTGCTTCCTCCACTCGGGATTCCATCGGATTAGTGTGGGATGGTAGGTAGGGTCCTACCGGATCCTATATGATTTAGTAGTCGATTCAATCACCTGGGTATTGTATATCAGATTTCGTACAAATGAGTGAAGCACAGTGTTTGAAATGTTCATTACAGATGAATATAATTCTATTTATCCCCTTTGATGAAATAAAGCCCCTGAACAAAAAAATGGAACAAAAGAATTAATCGTTTTACTTATGTGTCTGTCAGTCGGGAAATGATAATAGTAATAGTACAAAACAGTGAAACACCATATCTTCATTGATTTATTTGTGAAGATTACGAAAATTAAATGATGAGTAATGAACAGAATCTTGATTCCTGAAAAATTTGACAACCAATTCGACAGACGAGCATAGAAGTTTGCCAATATATCTATCTAAGGATCCTGAGGTGTGTGATACAGCAAAATCTATTATTTCACTACGTGAACAACAAGAGATTTATGTGTCTAAGTGATGACTAAAGCCTTTTTCAATCAATCGAAACTTCACATAGCGTTTCATAAATGGGACTCCGTATATATAATTAAATAGACACCAGGTTGTTTTTATTTAGCCAAAACATAACTTTCCAGAATGAATGAAATCAAATCTTCAGTGATACAGCTGGAAATCTGAAATTCTAGCACAATGCAAACCAATTTAGAAATAAACTGTTTCATTTGAACTTTGTTGAATAACTAAGAAACGTTGAACGTAAGAGATTATCTCTGAACGGAAGAAGAGCAGCATTAGCTAATACACTATCAGTAATTTTTCTTCGGAAATTTTACTAACATTTCTAGAGTAATAGCTTTTATTAAGATGATATTATAAACAGCCAATAATATGAAGATGTCTGTTGAATAGTTCGCTTCCGATTGAAACTTTTTTAAGTTACATAAAAGAGCAGTCCAATTTTATATAGACCATCTTCACAATGGCTACTAGAAATCAATACTAACTCTAAATCGATTCATATTGATGAATAAGAAAAATCAAAAACACAAAAAATTCATCAAGCATGTGAAACTTCGAATACCTCTAGAATTTTTAAATGTTTTTTATTGACCACGCAAGCAAAACAAATGAAGCCCAAGTGAATTTCTTCAAAAGAATTACCATGAAGAATAGAGATGGGTTTTGTGTAAGAATTATCTTGTCAGTTAAATATTCAATAATTCTATGAAAATACAATGTTGAAAGAATAATCCGATGAGCCAGACAAATTTTCAAGTGCACCACAGTACAAAAGATTTACGGTATCCGGACCAGTCAATGTTGTTTATAGAGAATGATACTGCCCTTTAAAAAACTATCGACTATTCTTTCGTTGAATGATAAACTCAGCTTTACTCAATCATCTTCTTTAGTGAGTGCCCACTATCTTTGAATGATCGATAAGTTGCTTATGACATTTTATCTATCTTTATTATTTTTTATTGAGCGTCTCGTTTTGAAAGTTGAAATTTATCAATAGTGGTCCCCTTATCTATTAATTTAACTCTTTATCTACGGCATATAACGTCTTTGGATCTTGATTTTTGCCTGGAGGATGGCGCTTTTGTCATATAAGTCTCAAATAGTACTGTTTTTTTTTTATTCAAACGTTTTCAGATAGTGTAAGTTCTGTTGAACGTAATTTCTTAGCTTTTTCAAATGCAATAAAGAAAACAAAAGCATTCCGTTCTGAGGCTCAAGTCATACACGAAAATCAGATACAAATACTACTCATGATACTTTATTCGAGAAAATTCAGTCGTAGCTATTTCAACATCTATCCCCTAGTTCCTTCATTTTCACGTCAATAATGAATCGTTGTATATACTTTTGAATATTGCCAAGTTGTAACTTACGACTCAGACATGAGTCATACAATGCATATAAGGTCTTACGCAGACAACTTGAAAAATGCATGCATCGACCTCGACACTATACAGTATAAATAGTTTTTTATTATTTACAATACAAAAAGAACGAACGTATAGTTCATCACTATATTCATACATTGAGTAGAAAACATTTCTTCTAAATCGTTGATATAAGAATAAGAAGCTTCTTTATATTCAACGAAATATTTAATAACTATGCAAACAATGATGAGTAGCTTTCGTCTTTGAAGTATTGTGTATGCTAACCGGATTATGTATTTTTGTGGTCGACTAATTTGAACTCGATTTTCAACGCAAATATCACTTAGAGAAGTATGATGAATAAAAATCAGGAGCATACATTCATTAAGTTTCTTTTATATGAGAAATTTCTAACAAGAGATCTTATCGTCTCACAGCAATACGATTCCATCTGCCACTGATACCAGCTGCATCGTAATGGCGAAGAATTCGCAAAATCTACAAGAAAACTCTTTCCGGAAAAACCCATTTCTAATGGGAATACTGTACGAATCAAGAATCAGAATCAGTTCAAATGAACCGAAGAAACCTACTTCACAAATTATCGACCAGTAAGTCGACTGAGTCTATGCTCGTCTCTGAACAATGCAATGACTTCTGAGGAGTTATTCATTTCATTGTTTATACATGAGCACATAAATGAAAATATTTTCGTCGAACACTGATTAGCCCTAACATGAATTAATGTTCGTTGACATACTTGCCAATTGACAGCATTTCTAGTTCGAATTCCAGAAAACTGCTGATAGATACACATAGTAACTAAGTTGATTTATACTTTGTTATAAAGCATCATATATCACTCGTTGAAAATAATTCATCGTAGGAATTTGTTGTTGAAGATCGATTAACACTATTCTTTTAATTTTAAGTATAATGAATAAATTTTTAAACTAGAAACAATTCTAAATTTATCTTTCTTTATTTTTTATATACACGCTGTCAGTTACAGTTATGTTTTAGTCAATGGAAGATTTAAATAATTATCTGAAGTTTTCAAAAGAAAAAGAAAATGAGCTAGAGGATATGCAAGGTAAAGATGGAGCTCGACCCTATTCATTAAAATCTTTGGTGGAAGATATTTTTAAAATATTAATAATTTAGTATGGACTGGATATATTTTCCTAGCTAGATACTTAACGAGGTAAACCTGGGAAAACATATACTCTACAAAGTTCAAGTCATAAAAATATTTTTACGAATAACCCTTATCAGGCGAATATGATTTCCTTATGAAAAAAATATTTTCTTTTGAAAGCGAAAAAATTTTTTGAAATACACTTTATGTCTGATAAGAGTAGAAAGTAAATAGATCAACATTTAGGATTTCTTTCTTTTTGGATATCGGTTCATATAATAATACTAGATAGATGATTTCAAATAAAGCATTATTTTATCATTTGCTCGTGCAAAGTATCAAATAGCATGAATAATATGTATATACTTATATGTAATGAAACAATCGATAGAGATAGAGATAGACAATATGATAAAACACACAGCACATGGTAGCGTTGTTTTCTCTTTTCTCTTTTTTTCTTATTGTCTTGATAATATCAAAAAGAATTCATTTGAATCTTAGCGTTGTTTTCTTGTATTGATCTTTTATTTACATGCCGATGGCGATGCTTATACTTTGTTCAATATCTCATCGCTCTTAATAATTACACAACAACAATCATCAAATACATCTTCATAAAAGACATAACAAGCATTTCTAACAATAGTGTGTCAATAACAAACTATAAGGAAAAAAGAGAAGCTGATTATTCAATTTCGTATGAAGAATACAATGTGAATATCACACCTGGATGCCAATCGAATTTAGTAAGTATCTATAAACAATCTATTTGTTCATATTGATATACGTCGCATAAGACAATTCATATGGATGCAACGACAACAATAACGAAAACGATACGTTACCACGTATACCACTTAGAGAAATGATATCTCATGTATTTGTTTTTGTAAATTATAACAAAGACAGCAAAAAAATCTCCGACAATGTATTTGTCTTCTAGTACTTGATTGGCCAATTCATTTGACGTGACATACATCTGAATGAATACGTTATTCAACTACTAGTTTTCTCCATTCTTTCATTATACTTCCTCTCTGACATCAAGCACGTTCTCTAGCCACTTTTCGAATCTGAGCATATCAAAATCAGATATAGTAATCACAAATAAACATAATAATTCAATGTTATTTCAAGGTTTAAAATATAATTTCAAGGTAAGTATATTATTTAAAAATCAATACATTAGTTTTATTCTTCACTTTTTTATCGTTATATTCTATAGCCGAAGTCAGACAAAATCCAATGAGAAAAACAAGGTCGAGCACGAATACAAAAGACAGTCCATGGATTAGATAAGCATTTTCTGCTATTCAAATCTTCAATACTATGCATACAGAAACACAATTAATCTGTGTAATTTCATAGAAATACACATTTATCAAACTTTTGGTACATATTCTTCTCCAATTAAAATATAGATGATCTATTTTCCATATGCACGTTTCATCTCTCTATTGACACATATATATATATGAATCATAGTATTAATTCATAATAAGCCTTTCATTTAATTGTTTAGTTCTTTAAACATACAGGAAGAAATTTCCTTTAGAAAGTAATTACTGGAAAATACAGTATCGAAACGTATATAATCATCTATGTAATAAAAGTCAAAATATTGAAAAACATTATTTTTGATAGTAAAAGCCAAGAAATGTTCGTCGATGTTCTCGTTCTTTCATTTCTAGAAATAAAAATGGCAAGTATCCAAATATCTCTCTTTTCTTTTTTGCTAGCTTTAAACAATAGTATAAAATTTGTTCGCTTGCACTGTTGCTATTCAATACGCAGCAGGCTCGTCACCTTAGCGGTCGTTTCTCTCTCTCTCTCTCCCTCTCTCGACTATATAAAGAGAAAAAAAAGAAGTTCCATTGTTTGCTGTATTTTGGCCGTATAACATCATTATAGTCGACTAGAATACGATTCTTGGATTGGTGGAAAAACAGAGAAGAACGAACGATGATGATTTTTCTTATTCTTCTTTTTTTTCTCTCTCATTATGCTATATGACTACGTGCCAAAGAATGGCGGCAACAGCGAAAGGACACGTACATAGTTTCATATAAGAAAAACGAGGCTAAACGAGAGGACAGACGACGACGTACGCATAGATATACACATTCGGCAATCGCTGCAAGAAAAGAAAAGAGAAGAGAAGAAATAGTTGCTTGTCATATTTTCTCTCTTTTCTCTATTTGTGTTGGGTCTATGTCTACTTGATTCTTACATTTATCCTCGCACACTTTACACTACTGTTTGCTTCTATTAAATAACTAAACTTAATCAATGGCCGATTCAACTGATGCATTATCTTCGCCTAACATAACACCTACAAAAGGTAGAAAAATATTAGCAGATTGAAAAATTATTCTTAATGATGTATGCTTGTTTTTCCTCGTTCATTAGGAACAAAACGTGAAGCTGATTCTGATGATGTAAGTCCAACGAAATTGAAAGCTTTAAAAGCTGCACGTAATGGTACCAACGGTGGTGGACCACTCGATGAAGAATCATCAAATCATAAAAATGGTGATGATAATTTGCACGATGATGATGATGAAGAAGATGACGATGTACGTTTAAGAATTAGATTTTTAAGATGGTTATAGGTTTGTGTACTTTTTTTCTTGTCCAGGTAGCCGGTGATGATCAAGATGTTGATGATTTCGATGAAGAAGATGGTTCGGATGATGATTATGACGAAGAAGACACTGGAGAAAATGGTGAAGAAGACGAAGGTAAGAAAATTGTATAGAAAAAAAGTTAAATACGATTGGTTCTTATTCAAGGTGATTCTAAAGCTTCTGCAGGTAAATCAAATTCTCGAAGAGCTGCGGCTGGTGCATCAGATGCAATCGAAAGTGGTGATGACGAAGAAGATGATGAAGAGGATGATGAACAAGAGTAGAAAATATAGATTATTCAGATATATCCTATTTGCTTTCTGTTTTTTTTCTGTCATGATTGGAAAAAGTACCAAGGAAGATGTTTCTTTGTTGTTGTTGTTTTCATTCGTACATTCACACATTGAAAATTTATTGTTGTTCTTATTTCTTCTTGCTGTTGTTATTGTTGTATATTAATTCTTGTGTGCCGGTTGTGTGTATTTTTTTCCTGTTTGCGACTGCATTAGCTTCGCACAATTGATTCATTCAATCATTCATTTTTTTTCGACAAGAATATAGAGACAAACAAACAAAATTCTTGAATATACATACGCACACCGACACAAAGACAGATAGAACTAAATATCTGAACATATTTGTGAGATACACGAGATCAATTAATTAAAGGCGAATCTGAGTTGACCATTTCATGTGCTTCTTTTTCCAGTTTTTTTTTTTGAGAGCAAGATTGCATTCGTATGCCATTTATGTTACATTATAGTCGATTGTTGCTGGAAAGCCTAGAGACAGAAAAATTATATTATATAGTAGAGATTTTCCTACTTTGAGAATATATCAATAGATGTCACTTATCTCACTTTAGACATGAACAAAACAAATGTTAACTTACTGTTAGAACAATCTCTTAGTGTATCTTTGCCTTTTACGCTAACACGAACTGATTACATGCTACGTTGATTACTAACTATCATTCAGTTCAGGTTGAGATATCACAGTAGTAATCCAACATGAGAGAAAAAAATCGCCGCTCCCATGACATTTGATATATTTCTGGTTACGAAAGTCATTTGAATGCTTTCTCTTTTCTGGTAATGAGCTAATGAAAACATATACAGAGGAAAAAAATATTTCAATAACTAGTTTTGAATTCGAAATTATTTCTATTTTTCTTTCAACATTATTAAAAATGAAACTTGTTATCACAAGGTAATTTTCAGGTGTACCGTAAAATTTCTGCTTAACGTCTACGTTCATCTAGTATTTTCTCTCTTATTCATTTCCAGAAAGAGAACAAATAAACACCTGTTTTTTTCTTTGAGAAAACCACGTCTTAAATTCAGTCGCGTGTGTAATGAACTGGTGACGTCCAATGTTGGAAGTTACTTGAAAAAAAAGAGAAGTACAGGACAACAAAGAAGAATAGACAAAAAAGACACGAAAAAGAAAGAGAGCGCAAAAGATAGATATACAGGCAAATACACAAGTACACTTTCACATACACCATTTCTTTTATCTTCGTTTTTATGCAAACTAATGAACGAGCAATTATGGCATCGTCGATATATGATATGAGATATTTCTTGATTTGTTGGGTAAAAATAAGATAACAGCAAAGAAAACAATATGTGAACAATATCAACGGTTTAACTTTTATTTAATTTTTATTGGAAATATTGTAAGCATCATGTTTTGTTGATAATGTTGTTGAACCTACCAATTCGATTGATTGATGGTATGACGCAGGATTGTCTTTGGTTTGTTTAGGGCTTAAATGAAAACAAAAAGACAAATTCATATGAATTTTATTTAGTTACAGAAAAAATAATAAATAATTAGAAGGGAATCGGAACAATCACCTGCATGTTACATGTATTTTCCTCTAGGATGATATTATTGTTTTTCTTTTGATATGCGGACTCCATACGTGCAATAATAATAATCATTTACCTTTCTATAGTAACGTTAGCTGCATCAGGACTATCCATTTGCATTTCTAAAATAATCAAAATATATGAAACGTTGAGTTTCGAGTTTATTGATTTATTTACCGTTGGCTTGATTATATCTTTGATATTCAATAATTTCGCGTTCTTTGAAATGTGCTTGAATTTGATTTTCATCCCAACCACGACGTGACAGTCGTCTATGCTCTTTACTCCACATTTCATGACAATCTTGTGTAGTCGGTAAACTACAAATAAATACATATACTCTTAATTAACAGAAAACCTTTGAATTGAAGGAAAAAAAAGTTTTACGTTGGAGGTCTCATTGTATCGTCAGTAATAATTTTTAGCCACGATGATTGAAGAGCATCAGCTGCACTTATCCGTTTAGCAGGATCTAATTCTAGCATACGATCCAATAAATCCAAGGCAGGTTCAGCAAGACTAAAATTATAGCATACATATACTAAGAAGGAAAACCAAAAGAACTGATCTATGGAATCAAATCAGACTATTGAAATTCTTCACGTAATCTTCTCCGGTAAGTTTTTCTTTGTTTCAACGTTGCAAATAAAGGTAAGTGTATCACATCTGGCCATACAGCTGGTGTTGGTGAGCCGCATAAACGTGAAATCATGTCTAATTGATCATCTTCGCGTTGTGCTTGAAATAGAGGTTTTCTTTGGAATAATTCACCCAATATACATCTATACGAAAATAAGAAAACATTTTTATTAGATAGAAAACAGTATAGAAAGAAAAAGAGTAATAGTAAAATATACTTTACCCACAACTCCAAATATCAATTGCTGGTCCATAACGTTCTTCTCCGAGTAATAGTTCTGGTGGTCTGTACCATAGTGTAATAACTTTATTAGTGTATGGTCGATCTTTATCATCAGCATTATAAAATCTAGCAAGACCGAAATCAGCTAATTTAATTTTGCCATTATTATTCAATAATATATTTGAACATTTAATATCACGATGTAGAAATTTTCGATTATGACAATAAGCCAAGCCTGACATGATTTGATACATAAACGATGCAATATGTTCTAAATCGAGTTGTATTAGACCCGAATCGAGTAAACCGAATAAATCATGATCACAATACTCAAAAACTAAATAAAATGATGTATCGTTTCGTATGTCTGTTATAGAACGTGCATCCATAACAATTTCTTTTAGATTAACAATATTCGAATGAGTTAATTGACGAAGTATTTGTATTTCGCGTACAGCTGTTATTGGAAAACCTTCTTTTTCATTTTCTAATCTAACTTTTTTTAATGCACATAATTCACCTAAAAGATATCAGGAAATCAAGGCTGCATGTCATACGTTAGCATGCGTGTATGTATTACCAGTTTGTTTTTCTCGTGCTTTGAATACTTCACCATAAGTACCTTCACCAATTTTAGTTAAGATTTCATACATATCAACATTACGATCATCCCATTGATTTTTGCGCACGTCATCACGACGTTGAAGGATTCTTTAAACGAAAATAAAAATCAAACTTCAAGTGTGACACCTACAAGATTCACATGTGAAACATGATGTAGCAGCTGTTGTTAATAACCTCAACTCATTGAGCTTACTTGACCCTACGTATGACGCTAAGTATTTTTCACCATTTTGTTACTTTATCTTTCAAGAATGTGTTAAAGAAATATTTATTATATGATAGAGAGAACCTGCTGATATTTGTATATAGCCTATGACGCAAAAGTCAAGATCTAATGCATTGTCTGTCACAAAATCCCTGTATGTACTCGTGGTTTTTTAGCAAATATATACCGAGCAACGCAAATAATTCAATTATCTTGACACTAAGCCACTAGTGATCATAAGTTTTTAACTACCGTCCATTATAATGCACTGACTAAATAGCACAATATGTTAGATCTTGAGACTTTCAGACAAACATTCGCAATAGAAACCATAAAGTGCGAGTGAACCTATCTGAGTGTCAGATATCGTTTCACTTCATATTATGATCAAGAATAAGCCTCGTTATAATTAAGCAAGATTTCAAAAGATTCAAACTTACAAACTACTGATTCGAAGGGAGTGGGGTGTAATAAAATCCCGCAGTCATAAAAAAAATCGCTTTTTTCGTGAGCAATCGAAAATTTTCTTGAGTTTTGTTAACAAAAATAAAGTTACATTATCCAAAACGTTTTTGGAAAAATATTCTTTAGCCCCGCCTTCTGTGAAATTTTGTGTATAGGCACATTTGATAGTTCTGGAAATGATGACGAATACAATTCTATGTCCCTCTCTGTACGCATCTAATATTTGAATACTACGGATGTTACTGATTACTAAATCTAGAATAATTTGTTCACCTTAATATAGACTTTCAGAAATATGAAGCGTCTATGTAGATAAAATCGTATGCTTCGACTATTACTTTTAAAATTTTTTCCGCAGTTTTTTCTTTTTTAAAAATTTGATTCCATAACCCATCTGTGTCTATGAGTAGATCAGAGAAGGTGATTCTATTCTTGTCTTTATTCAATTAAGGCCTACTCGCAGCTATATATTTGATCGAATAGTATTTGTTCTCTTGGGAATATACAAGTGAATCAATTTCCTAGTATCAACCTATTCACTACTACCAAGTAGTCTACGTGAACTATATTGTTCTACTCTCCTATAATCTGAATGTGTACCTCTTTTAGATTGTATTTTCTCGAGAGAAAAAGAAAAGAAAATGAAACTTTGTAGTTTACAGAGGTCGTCGCAATGGTTTATCGGATTGATTAGATGAATAATGTTTATTTGTTGATATTGAATGAGAATATGTATGAGTAGGTGACAGATTTGCCGGACTTGACGATGACGGCGAATCCTGTTGATAATCCGGTGGCATTGGTAATGAACGTGTTAAATGAGTTTGGCCAACAGGTGGGGGAATATTTGTGTGATTTGACGATGCTGTAGGTCGATGACGTGTATTCGAACTTAAATATAATAAATTAAAGAATACAGAGCATAGATCTGTGCTTTCAATTTTTACTCGAAACGACTTGTAGTATTTGTAGTTGATGTTAATGATGTACTCAATGGTTTAGTATTGTTCTATTAAGAAAAGCAAGAAAATAAAAATTCGCCTAATATAATAAATAGTTTCAACGTGAGGATCTACGATGGATCATAGTGAGAATATTTTCCTTCGACTCCGGTTGAATCACCATCAACTCAATATCTACGGCATTTTCAGTCTCTTCTATTGCTAATTGTTAAACGACTTTTTTTGTGGAGAACTACTTCAATAGTCATGGATTCATTCATTCAAGATTTTGACTTATTATGACATCAATCTTTTTCTTAATTACATCATTGCTGTGTTGACTTTGTATTGAATAATTTTGTAATGTATTATCTCGGGCTGTTGTTGCTACTATTTTATTTTTCGTGGATTTCGGTCGTAATTTATCAAGTTCGGAGCCCAGTGTACTCTTGGTTATTTTCCCATGCTGATTGGATTCATATTCTTTTATTGGTGAATAGTGATGAGTTTCACTAGAACGTGTTGACGACGATGATGATGATGCCGATGATGATGATGATGACCTTCGTCGTTGTTTCGAATTTCTTGAACGACGATGCGATGAGTAAATTGCTGATGGACTTGATCGTCGATGTTTTTTCGATGAACGATGATTAATATGACGATCGTCATTGTCAACATTATGATGTTGACGTTTTTTATTCCTCGTATCAAAATCATTATCATTCGATTGTGATGTTGTTTGAGATGTGTCCAAAGAATGACGATATTGTTGAGAATTATGATAATAACGATTTGATGCTGGTTCATACCGAGAATGTTTAAATAATGATGCTCGTTGAGAGTTTCGACTGATTGAGTTAATAGAAAATAAATGAAAATTGGTTGAGAAAGAAAGATAGAGAGAGTGTGTGCATTAAACAACAAGAAACTTACCTATCGACATTTATATCATTAGGTGATGAGCGATGTGTTGATTGTATTCGACGAGATTTTCGATTATCATTATCTTTATCAGATGAATGTCGCCGATGATGCTTATGTTTCTTTTTCGTTTTTGATGAATGGTGATGTTTTTCAGATTTTAAAGTTACACTCAGTGGTGACGACGATTCAGGGGATATTGTTTCCAATAATGAATGATTTTGATGATAAAATGATGAATCATGTACATTTGATCTATGATGATGATGATTAGTATTGGATGAAGACGACATCAACGTTTTCGAGAAACAAATCGTCATACGATATCAAAAACTAAATTTAATACCTATGCTAGATTGGAAAACGTTATTTTTAATACTAGTATTTTTTGGGCAGTATTCTAACTTACGAGAATTTTTATCTTTTTAAAGATGACTTTGTAGTAATTTGATCAGAAAATAATCAAGAGGCATGATATAGAAAGAGAGTAAATATACATATGGACATGTAATGAGCAAAAAACAACAGACGTCTACGGAGATGTTAGCTTGAATATTTAGCGAAGACGAGATGTATTTTTCTTCATTGGTTTAAATGAAATGCAAATTGTCCAATCGAAAATTAGTCGTGGAAAAATAATTTAATTGTTATATTATTGGTATATATATATTGCAGCACGTTATCACACTTTATGTCGGTAGTGCTACAATCAATGTAAAATTCTTACTATCAATATTTTTCTGCGCGACTTAAGGAAGTATGAAACATCAAGATAAAAGTCAAGTGATAGAATTCATTATAGTGCCACTTTACAGATTGAAATATTTACTACGGAATTGGTCAGTGATTTAGAATTTTCGATAAATTTGTTTTTGAAGATCTTAAAATCAATATGAGAAAAATTGATATTAGAAAACTCATTAGCAAGACAACGATTTGTAACCGTTCATAGAATGCATTTGGGAGGTTGAATATTTTTTTAAATTAAATATTCTTTTTCTTGTCATGGTATTCGACAGGATGAGCTAGTCAGATATTTCATTAAGATTTCGTCGATACTTTCTTTCATCATCTTTTAACTTTCAACTATTATGGTATCTGCGTTTTGATTTAGATTTGACAAGATTATATGCCAATGTTCGACGAAAATTAGTTTCTCAAAAGCATCATACTTTGATCTAAAAACTTTATCTAAACAATGTTCCTAACGACAGTTACTGTCAAGTTTTTGAGAAAAGTGTTTTGAATATATGAAGCATCATTTAAATGTGCATATGCTGGTTATATAGCTACTTTAAATTTGTCGATTCTTTTTTAATGAAAACATGTTTGACGAGATTATTGGAAGCATACAAGTTCAGATCGAAATTTGATGACATAAGTATTCCGAAAAGTTAGATTTCGTTAGATGAATAATATACAGTATAGTTGAGAATGGCTTAGAAGAACTTCCGACTTCACTAGGAGCAACCATTTACCGTTCTAGATTGAAAAGATCTAATTTTTCATCCCTGATTCCGAATTCAACTTCATTAGAAGATAAATCTCACTGTTCTTAATTAGAGAAAATGTATCCTAGTGATAATACTAAAGATCTGATGAGGACATATAATGTGCGTTCTTGAAGAATACATTCGATGATATCAGAAATACAAGACAGTGAGTGACACTCACTAAGTGCAGTATTGATTGACCGTTGAGCAGTTTGGTTTCATAAATTGATATGATATTGATGAGTTGTAAAATTCCATTGTTTTTATTTGAGAATATCACCGTTAGACTATTGATAGAGGTGAGATTTTCAAGCATAACTCATTTTCGTGACATAACATCGTCGTTCTTATTGCGATTTTAAACCGCTTTTGCATTCAATCTAAATAATTATTTTCATATCTTTTTTTAAATAATATGAAAACTACGTCGAATTTTCAAATGATACAGAAAACAAGTTTTATTTTCTGATTTTTCTTGAATTTTTGTTCGAAGTCTTCACAAAAAAAATTTTTATCGATTCAGATGAATCGTGATTGATAAACAATATTTCCTTCGTCATACTTTCGAATATTCTAAATATACCGATTTAATATGAACGATAGCAACTATCAAGAGTAGAGTCCTGCGGGACAGTCCCGAATCCCGAAAAATCCCGCTTATCCCGTCCCGCGGGACAAACGGGACTGTCCCGATAATATTTCGGGACGGGACAAACGGGAACGGGACTAATCAAAAAA